>JABUQX010100689.1:17500-20000 GCA_015478945.1 Trachelipus rathkii | reverse complement strand
ACGTGCTTTAACTCCATAGTTTACTGCTTCTTTAACTCAATATTTATTAAACATTTACATACCCTTAAACAGTAAACAGTAAGATCAATAGAGGTTTACCATGAACAACAAAGGGGATTTAGTATGCTTTTGTTTTACTGCTTTACTGCTTTAACTCATGTTTTACTGCTTTAACTCATATGTTTTACTGCTTTAACTCATATATTTATTAACATTACATACCTTAAAGCAGTAAATCAGTAAATCAATAGAGGTGTTACCTAACAACAAAGGGATAGTATGCCTTTTGTTTACTGCTTTACTGCTTTAACTTCCTGCTTTACACTGCTTTAACTCATGTTTTACTGCTTTAACTCATATGTTTTACTGCTTTAACTCATGTTTTACTGCTTTAACTCATGTTTTACTGCTTTAACTCATATGTTTTACTGCTTTAACTCATATATTTATTAACATTATGTTTTCTTTTATATTTTTTATTTTGTTTTAATACTTTTTATTTATTTTTAATATTATTATTATTATTTTTATTATTTATATTATTTTATTTTCATTATTATTATTTTTATTATTATTATTTTTATTATTATTATTTTTATTTTTATTATACTTAGTGTTATTTACTTCATGCCCATTGTTATTATTATTTAACACACACACACACACACACATGCACACACACACACACACACACACACACACACACACACACACACACACACACACACACACACACACACACACACACACACACACACACACACACACACACACACACACACACACACACACACACACACACAAACGCACACACACACACACACACGCACGCACACACACACACACGTATAATTTATTAAAACATTTTATGTTTTAATTAAATACGTACATTTATATTACTAATTCAATTATAACTAAAATTATTTCAAAGTTTCTTAAAACTTCTATAATAAATCAATCATTATCTTTGAACAAAGAATTTATTATTAACTGTTAATACTTTTTTATTTATAAATTGTAATGTCAGAAGAAAAACACAGAGTGTCTGTTATATAATCATTTTATTTTACTACAATTGCACGAAATTTTATTAAAAACATATACTTTACAGACCTTAAGACAGTAAAACAGTAAATCAATAGTGGTGTTGCTTAGCAACAAAGGGATTAGAGGGGGATTAGTTTTACTGCTTTACTGCTTTACTGCTTTACATCATATATTTATTAACATTATGTTTTCTTTTATATTTTTTATTATTATTATTATTTTTATTATTATTATTTTATTATTATTATTTTTATTATTATTATTATTTTTATATTATTATTTTTATTATTATTAATATATATATATATATATATATATAATATATATATATATATATATATATATATATATATATATATATATATATATATATATATATATATATATATAAATATATGTTACACGTTTTAAATCGGATGTGTTTTCTATTTTTAATATAGATTTAATATTAATCTGCAGTTCTGTATACCATTATCCAATGACGTGTCTGAGGGAGATTTTCAACATTTGCGTCTAATATCATTTCACACAGTCCTACCTCATAGAGATCTCTGTTAAGCTGGATAGGATTCATTAACTCGGTTGTAAAATCTGAGACTTTATTATCAGGATGTAGATCCAAAGATGCCGAAGATGACAGAGTTAAATAGAAATGATCTATACTCTCCATGAATACGATGACTAATGATTAATGTTTCGTGATTTCACTAGCTTTTATATATGAATTAAACTTGTTAGGATAACCTACCCATTTCACCAGATACTGTTTATTTTTACCCTTACCTTTCGAATCTAATATTTTTTCTATTTTATACATATTACTCTCAGGATCGAATCGTATTTTCTGTATTTCTTGTTTATAAAATTCTCCATCTAAATCTTTGAGATAATATAATTTCAACCCTTCATTAGGAAATTCCTTTACACTATCTACCTTGAAAACTTCTCTAGACCATCCCGCTTCATATCCTTTTCTAAACCTGTCATCAGCTCTAGACACTCTTACATAATCGTTTACCTTTATTCCTGATTTATCTTTAATTTTTACACCTCTTGGGTTTTGCTGAATCACCGATGGTGTCTTCAGCATTTCTAAAGGAGTTGTCTTTATAGTTCTATGAAAAGATCTATTGTAAGAATAAGCTAGGTCATCGAGTATGTCAATATACTTAAAAGTGTTCATCTTAGTAAAGTATCTATGCATGCGCTCTTTAATCGTACGCTGAACTCTTTCAACTATAGCAGCTGATGGGGCTTTACCCCAAACGCTCCTCTGGATACCGTTCCTTGATCTATGACTCATTTTTATTTTAAGTAAAAGGTGTATATATTACCTTATATATATACCTATATTATAAATATAGTACATAATATATATATATATATATATTACTATATATATATATATATATATATATATATAATATCCTCATACTATCATGTGTGTGTGTTG
>JABUQX010100689.1:7500-12500 GCA_015478945.1 Trachelipus rathkii | reverse complement strand
TAGGATTTTTCATATTTTTACATATTTACTGTAAATACGATTTTAGCTTTTTAGCATTTACGGTTTTAAATTTAGGTTTTAGACGTGTGAATAATTTTAACCTGATTTCACGTTTGTCTGTTTTTTTTTTTTTTTTTGTCTGTTTGTTTTGTGGTTTTTGTATGTGCATGTAAGATGGCAGATTTGCACCGGCGTGGGCTTACTATCGACTTTGCTAACATCCGTGGCTTGCAATCTAACTCTGCATCCGTGGAATACCACCTCTCTAACTCTAATCCTAACCTTTTGCTCCTGTCTGAGACCCAGATGGCTAGGAATTCATCCACTAACTCGTTTAATATGTCCAACTATAACTTATTTCATAATTTCCGTCTAAAGGGTGGAGTATGTGCCTATGTTAACATAAACACTCCTGTAACACGTCTCGAGAATCTCGAATCTCCTAACTTCGATGTTCTGTGGCTTAAAATCTTTCTTCCTTCTACTACAATAATCTTGTGCTTCTGCTACTGTTCTCCTAACAGAACAGATTTTCACGCCTTTTTTGAATACCTTACTACTTCTCACGAGACTGTTATATCTTCTCATCCAAATACTGAGGTCCTCTATTTAGGGATTTCAATGTACACAACACTGAATGGTTGGGGTCCTCTCATACTGATTTAGGTGGGAAGGAGGCCGAATCATTTAGCATTCTCAACGATCTGTTTAACTAATTAAAGAACCCACACACGTTCCGGATCGTTCCAACCAATCTGAACACACTTGACCTATGTTCCCCCCACTAGTCCTTCTCTCTATAAATACACCACCTTCGCTCCTATTAAATCTGACCACAACCTTATGTCTCTCTTAATTTTAATACTTTCCAACAGCTCCATCCTGCCCTACGCGTTTTTTTTCTGGCACTTTGATCAGGCCGATTGGGGCCTTGTGTTGCTTCTACGCTAACTATAATTGGAGTGACTGCTTTGTTGTCTCTGGACGCTTCAACTTCTGCCGATAAGGTGGAGCTGTAATCGTTGATGGATGAGTAGGTTTATTCCTTCTCTTCGACTAAATCTTTCTCTCCCCCTTATAATCCATGGTTCGATCGTGTTTGTTCTCTGCCATCCAGGCTAGAGACAGTGCGTGTATCGGGAGTGGAAAATTCTCGTTCTCCTATCAATTTGCTAATTTTCATTCTGCTAGAAATCGCTGCAGGATACTCTTCGACGAGCAAAGCGGGCTTTCATCAAACGAAAGGGTACCAACCTCCTTGGTTCTCCTACTGACAAATCTTTCTGGCCTCTTGCCAAAACATTCTAACAACTTCTGGTAAGCTGTCTTTCCCTCTTATTTGTACTTGAACGTTCTGTCGCTAATTCTCCAACTGAAAAGGCCAATCTCTTCGGCCTCCTATTTTCCTCCTAACTCAACCCTGGACGATTCTGGAATTCCTCATCCTCCTCCTTCTCCTCCCAGTCCTATGCCTGCCTGTGATTACATTCCGATCGGGTGCATGGGCTCGAATTCTATGAACGTTAGGGAAGACGGGTGGCCCGGATGGCATTCCTCCCCGAGTTTTGAGGGAGTGTGCTTCTGTGCTATTCCCGCCCCCGTTCAACTATATTCTATGTCTCAATACTAGCATTTTCCCTGGAAACACGCACATGGCCAGCCTATTCCGGAAAAGGAAGTCGCTCTAATCCTCTTCTAACTATCACCCTATAGCTCTAACTTGTATTCTTCTATCTAAGATCTTTGAAACTCTTCTCAACTCTCATTTCTTAGATCATCTGGAATCTCATTCACTTCTTTCCGATCGCCAGTACGGCTTTCGGCGCTCGAGGTCTACTGGCGATATACTACTTTCCTATCTTACTGATTTATGGTTTTCCGCCCTTAGGAACTACGGGAGACTTGCGTGGTGGCGCTTGACATATCCAAAGCATTTGACCGGGTATGGCACGCGTCACTGCTCTCCAAGCTCCCCTCCTTTGGGTTTCCTCCTTCTCTTTGCTTACTTATGTCTAGCTTTCTTTCAAATCGCTCAATATCAGCTGTTGTTGATGGGGCGACTTCTTCTTTTTCTGTCAATAGTGGTGTTCCTCAGGGTTCTGTCTTATCTCCTACTTTATTCCTACTTTTCATTAGTGATCTTCTCACCTGCACCTCTAACTCTATTCACTCATATGCCGATGACTCGACCCTTCATTCTTCAACTCATTTCAATTCTGCTCCTTCTTTTACTTCTAGAATTGCCTCTCGTCTTAATATTTCCGATTCTATTCTCGCTGATCTGAATAGAATTTCCGGGTGGGGTCGTCTGAACCTGTGAAATTCACCCTTAAAACTCACTTCTACAAATCTCCCTCTCTAAGACACCTTCTAATTCTCCTATCTCTTTCGTTTGACGGTTCTCTCTGTCTCTCCTGTTGACAATAGAAACATCCTTGGCCTTAACATAAACAAAAATGTCTTGGAAACCTCACATCACAACGGTTGCTAGGGCGGCCTCAAAGAAACTGGGAGTTCTGTTTAGACTGCGAGACTTTTTTTCCTCTTCTCAGTTGCTCCAGCTATACAAGGGCCTCATCCGCCCTTGTATGGAGTACTGCTCTCATATCTGGGGGGGCTCTGGTTTCACCCGGCTTTTGATAGGGTCGAGTCAAAGGCAAGACTTATCAACTGTCCTGTTCTTTTTCTAGTTCACTTGACCCTCTATCTTTGCGTCGCGATGTTGGTGCTTTATCTCTTTCTATAGGTACCGTAGCGGCAAGTGTTCGAGGGAACTTTCCACTCGCGTGCCACCACCTTTAAGACGCCCTCGTAGCACAATTGGTGCTGTGTCGTCAGCGATGAGTTTTGCGTTGATATCAGCAACCCAGACTAGTTCGGTTGCATTGCTCCTTTCCAGTTACCTCTCTGCTGTAGGTTTCTTCGGCTTTAATTTTCCAATTGACTGTAATCTTCCTCACTTTTAAAGCCACTTAACTCTACTATAATCTGCGTAGTCGTTAGTTGAATTTTTATTGTTTTTAACACCCTCCTTGAATGGGGCATTGCCCGTGAGCGGTGGTGATAACCGTAAAAAAAAATAAAAATAAAATAAAAATATATATATATATATATATAATAGTATAGTATATATATATATATATATATATATATATATATATATATATATATATATATATATATATATATATATGTAAGAAAGTGAGTGTTGAAGAGTAAATATATATATATATGTGGGCGGCATAGATTTATATATATATATATATATATATATATATATATATATATATATATATATATATATATATATATATATATATATATATATATATATAAAATACAAATTGAAACGAATTCAAAACTTCCTTTTCAGAAACTTAACATGTTCTTTTTAAACATGATAAACTTGTGACTAGATTGTTAAACAAAAATTTATTTCACTTTAGTTTATTTTGAGAGGGATTTAGCAATTGACGTGCAATATGAACATAAGAAACCCAGGCAATTTAAACGTTTATCGCTGAGTCTAGTTCTAAGTCTGGTTATAAATAGTTCTGCAGCCGAAAAGCGAGATGAGAATAGAAAAACAGAAAACACAACAGGCTATAGGACAATATACGGACCGGCACATAGTAACAAAGGTAATTAATATACTTTGATGGTAGTAAAGAAAATATTATCTTTCAAGAAAAAAATGTTATCTAAAATTTACCGAAGTGTAAGGAAAGAGGAGCACATTAGCGTGATTCGTAAGCCTGGTGGGCAATATGTCGGTCATGCCACACCGGCTAGTGGAATCGATATTGAATTAGCCAATGCATCCTTAAGTACCTGGAAGATAATGATATTGACATTGATGAACTGAAAGCCATTGGTTTTGATGGCACAGCAACAAACACAGGGTGGAAATGGGGTTATCCGCAACATATAGGTTAAAATTCAGCACCCATTAAAGTGGCTCATTTGCTTACTTCATTCACTTCAACGAACTACCATTCAAATATTAAATTGGATACTTGGATGGAGGGACGACGGACCAGCGTCATTCTCTGGGGAAAATCGGCAAACAACTGCCAGATTATGAGAAATTACCCGTTATTAATTTCGAAGCAATTCAATTAGATATAATCGATGGAAATAAAAATGATCTTAGTAAAGACCAACAGTACCTTCTGTATATTGTCAGAGCAATTCAGACAGGACAATGTGCTCCAGATCTGGCTGTAAGAGAGCCTGGACATCTCAGTCACTCCCAATGGTTGACATGTGCAAACCTGGTCTTACGGTTGTTCATTTCCCAAAGAAGTCCTACAAACAAACTCAAGAGGCTTGTAAACATTGTGAAAACATTTGCTCCTGTCTGGTTCGACATTAAGAGATATCAGTCAGTGAAATATGGTCCTAAACATATCTTTAAATTTGTTCAAACAACGAACCATTTGCCAGACGACATTAAAAGAATCATTGATCCTGTGATTGGGAGAAGCGCTTTCTTTACCCAGAGAACATGTTGTTGGATATGATAGTGGATGAGAGACAACACATACGAGAGTTGGGTTACAGGAAGATACTAATAAATGATTGGTGTTAACAGCTGTCATATCTGTCAGATATTTTTAGTAAACTAAATGAATTAAATACTTCATTGCAGGGACGACAAGAAACAAAAGTCTCTTCAACCAATAAAATGAAAATTTTCATGAGAAAGGTAGCTTCTTGGAAGTCTGCAAGTGAGTTAAGTGATTCTTTAAATTTCCAATGCCATACCCAAGCTGTTGAAAGATGCGTCAAACTTGTCACAGAATCTGTAGAAAAAGTGTGCTGACAAGAATAGAGAGATGGCAACATTAGAGCAACTTTGCTCTCAAGATCCACAACACCAAAATTTAATCAAAAATCTGAATTTAAGACAACGTCCTTGACTAAATCAACATAATTTAACACACCCAAATCGGTTGCATGGTTGGGTAGGGTGTGGGTGGAGCTCGAATTGCAGCCAC
>JABUQX010100689.1:0-5000 GCA_015478945.1 Trachelipus rathkii | reverse complement strand
CTGCGAAACTCACATTTATCACCTCCAGGCATTCCTTTACAGACTCAATCCACTTTTTCTTCGGTCTTCCAGCCGGTCGATTCCCAGCACACTCACCACTGTACATCCGCTTAACCAACCGACTATCATCCATCCTTTGCACATGACCAAATCACCTCAACGTACTTTCACTTATTCTCTCATTTACCTCTTTCTTCACACCACACTACTCTCTAATACGTTCATTCCTCATTTTATCAATTCTTCTCACACCTAACACGCCCCTAAGATTGTCCATCTGAACACATTGTATTTTAGATCTATACCTCTTATTTCAGACCATAGTCTCACTACTATACATTAACACAGATAACGACATACCCTCATGTAAAACACTAGCGCACTCAAGACTTAGTCCCTTTACATCCACCAAGGATTTATTTGCACCAGCCACTTCCTGCCAATCACAACTTTCCTACTACACCCTGCATAATCCATATAATATACTATACATTAACACAGATAACAACATACCCTCATGTAAAACACTAGCGCACTCAAGATTTAGTCCCTTTACATCCACCAAGGATTTAATTGCACCAGCCACCTTCCTGCCAATCACAACTTTCCTACTACACCCTGCATAACCCCTTCCCTTTTCATCCAACATCCAAATCCAATCAATCACCATCTAGTCTCCGTTCTTTATCATTTCAAAAGTAATTTCATCTATACCTGCAGATTTACCATTCTTCAACTTTCTTACTCTACCCATTATATAATAAATGGTTTGAATTAAAATTACATTAAAGGACGGAAAGCTTTAGCTTGGGGACTAAGGATCCCATAAAACGTTGTAAAGGACGACGGTTCTAATTTGACTATGTACATTTTGTTTTATAGGCTCATAACATGCTCTAACGTATTATTATTTAAGGCTAAAACTAATTTACTTTATATGAAAATATATTAAAAGCATGATCAAAGTAAAATAAATATATTAAAATATTTAAAACATGACTAAAGTAAATTAAATAAAAAATAAATTATACATCACATAGTATATATATATATATATATATGTGATATATATATAAAAATATATATATATATATATATATATATATATATATATATATATATATATATATATATATATATATATATATATATATATATATATATAGAAAAGACATGCGCACACCATCAAACAACAACAACTAAAATATGACGTCATCATACTGATGACGTCCTACCGTAGTTCTCAAGGTGTTAGGGTGTGTGTGGTTGTGAACGAGCGCACACATCAAACAACAACAACATCAAACAACAACAGCCAAACAAACAGCAAAAATTTCAAAAATACGGTCATGTGCACATGTACATGAACGTATGTATGTAATTACATTAATATAACCACTCTTGTACGTAAATAAGTGCACACGTGTACGTATATAATGTGTGCACTACCGTCTCTGTCCTATGGCTATCACTACTGTATCATCATAGCAACTTGCCAACCGTATGATTGAAATGAGTTTTAGCAATATTTTGATTTTTTGCTTTTAATTTTTTTCGTTTGTAACACTTATAGGTTTGTTAATCAGGAAAGCGTAGCCGGAGTGCCTCTAATTTTTTGGATAGCACCTGTCGGAGCTCGGAATTATAAAAATTTACACCTAGCAAACCTTTCATTCATATAATTGGATGTGAAAAAGGATATCACAGATGCCAAAGCCTTTGTATTAAGTTGATTTGGTTTTTCTAAACAAATACAGAAAATAGTCATCGAAAAGATAAATTTAGCTTGCTGAACCAGGCCCGCCGTAATATTCTTGTTTAAAAGCAAATATGGTTGCCCACTCTCTTACAATAAAATTGAATCAGCCTTGCAAAATGAAACTTTGATCAACATTTACAGAGTAACTGAATATCAATATACTCCTAAATTATAATGTAAGAAAATTAAAGCTTGTACAGTTTTGGACAATCTATTTCTTGCAATATCGTATATTTTACCTCCGGTCCTAAAAAGGAAAGTTGACGCATCTAAATTTTTCAAATATAGTTTGCTCAAAAGAAGAAATGTTTCATCTCAATTTTTTCCAACACACAAATGTGTTGTAATTTCTTGGTAGTAATTATAAATTTATGTAATCCTTTCAAGTAGGTAAAATCAACTCTCACATGTTAAGTATAGAATGGCTAAAAGAAAAGTTTGTGTAAATATCTATAGTTTTCTTCCTGATAAAATTTTCCATCTTCTATCCAAAAACATATAAGTAATGCCTTCTGAAAACATTTATTTTGATTCTGTTATTCCCTATGACAGATTTACGTCCAACTCTCACAACGAGAAAGTCAATCATTATGGACTTTTTTTTCCTTTCATTACATCCTAATGGTTCTTACTATCTTTTGATCCAGTAATGCTTAAAGGTTAACCAAATATGCATCATTCCTCCTTCTTTGTGGTAAAGTGTGGTTTTGAGTTCTTGTTTGAGCTCGCATATGTTCATTTGCCATTCCAAACAAATATTAATACATGAGAAGACCTTGTAATTCCAATCAGTGCAATTTATTTTAAGAAAATACAGAGAGAGAGAGAGAGAGAGAGAGAGAGAGAGAGAGAGAGAGAGAGAGAGAGAGAGAGAGAGAGAGAGAGAGAGAGAGAGAGAGAGAGAGAGAGAGAGATACAAAAATCTTTATAGAAAAGACGACGTAGGTTAGGGGAAGATGAGATATGAAAGCGAAAAATAAATTACCAATAGGATTAGTAAACTAACATATTTTATTCTTTATAAAATTATAATCAAAGATCTCCAAGTATATTTTATCATCATCATCATCATCATCATCATCATCATCATCATCATTATCAAATCTATCATATTTATTATTATTATTATTATTATTATTATTATTATTATTATTATTATTATTATTATTATTATTATTATTATTATTATTATTATTATTATTATTATTATTATTATTATTATTATTATTATTAACATTAAAAAATTTATAGGGTAATAACATGGATTTGTGGTTGTATACTGCTTTGCAAATCCTTTAATGGTTCCAACAAAGATTTTCTATTTATTTTCTTGGAGAAAGAATCTCAACCTGGGAAATTCTATTACTCAGGAATCTCAGAAGCTTCAGAAGTCTCCTGAGATTCAGAAGAATCACGAAGAGACTAGAAAGAATTAAAAAATGCACCATATAACTTGAAAAGAATTATATATATATATATATATATATATATATATATATATATAGTTATACATATATATATTATATAATATATTTATTTATACGATATATATCTGTTCTTTTAACGAAATATATATATATATATATATATATATATATATATATAGTGGCGGCTCCTGCCTTCGTTGCATGTTTGTGCAACGACCACTTTTGAACAACGACCAACGACCTTTTTTTCCTATATCAACGATATTTTGTTTTTTAATTATTTGTCAGAAAGTTTCACATTTTCTCATATATATATATATAGAAATATATATATATATATATATATATATATATATATATATATAAAAAAAAAATATATATATATATATATATATATATATATATATATATATATATATATATATATATATATATATATATATATAACGCGTCTACATATGTATTGTCTATTCGTTATAATAAAAATATAACTTTTTAAAACTAATATCCTCATGCTAATGAACGAAATATTTTGAAAACGTAGAAATGTATTTACCACTAGCCAAATATCTAAAACATCGTTGCAAGGTATGCTTCAACTCACGTTTTGAAAAATGAACGATATACAAAGGAATTCGCTCGTTTAAAAATTTTTTTTTTATATTTGCTTAGTCTTCGTCCGGCGGCTGACAAGTGTGTCTGTTAGTTTGCTATTTTTATCTTTATTAATAATTATTAATAATATTAAAAGTGTAAATGAATTTTATATTGAAATTGTATATAAGGAGGCTTATATGTAGATATTTACATACAATTTATATTATATACTGTATAAGCCTATACACGAGAATAATAATAATAATAATAATAATAATAATAATAATAATAATAATAATAATAATAATAATAATAATAATAATAATAATAATATAATATGGTGAATAAAGATGTGATATTGAGTACTTTATTGAAAATTTAATTATCGTTCAATCTCTGACTCATCATATATATATATATATATATATATATATATATATATATATATATATATATATATATATATATATATATATATATATATATATATATATATATATATATATAAATATATATATATATATATATTATATATATATATAAATATATATATATATATATATATATATATATATATATATATATATATATATATATATATATATATATATATATATATATATATATATATATATATATATATATATATATATATATATATATACAAAGAGTAGTATATGTTCTCTGACATATATATATATATATATATATATATATATATATATATATATATATATATCGTAAAGTAGGGCAATTAGGGACAAATTTTCCCCTTCCAAGCTTTTCCCCCATCCCTCACAATTACGTCATACCCCCATAAAACCCCTATCCCAACCCCAAAATTTTAACTTTTTTTGTTTCCCTATATTTTGTTAAATTGAATTTTGTAATAATAATAATAATAATAATAATAATAATAATAATAATAATAATAATAATAATAATAATAATAATAATAATAATAATAATAATAATAATAATAATAATAAATAATAATAATAATAATAATAATAATAATAATATTAATAACAATTTAAAATAAGGAATTGATTTTATTTTTAGTTGTGAAGCTCAATTTTGTTAAAAAAATAATTCTTCACTGAAATAATATATATATATATATATATGACGTGTCGCACGAACAACTTCCGAAAACGTTTCACGATAATGCGAAAACACAACGTGCCGACCCAAATTAAATTGAACGAAGTACAATG
>JABUQX010100688.1:17500-32538 GCA_015478945.1 Trachelipus rathkii | reverse complement strand
CTAAATTTGTATGTGAACAATTTGAGAGAAAAAAAAGCCGTTAATCTACCGAAAGTTAAATTTTTCTATTAAAATGCGCACGTTTACAACTAATGTTAATATATTGCCTATACTAAACAAGAATAATTGAAATTCATTTAAAAACGTCATTATCTACTAAGTCTACATAATATATTCACTTTCTGCCTTTGACCACTAGATAGCATTCAATTGAACACATTAATTTTTTCTAACAACAATGCTGAAAAAGATGATTAGCGTATTAACGCTAATTTAAGAATTATTTACAGAAACGTGAGTAACTGTTAATTTTAAGGAAAAAATCGTACTTTTAACAGATTCAAATTTGTAATGTTGAAATTTAAGAAACGCAATTTTTAGAAATTTATAAAATTTATTCTTACTGTAAAAGTGAAAAACACATTTTCAAAACTAATGAAATACTTGTATATCAAAACAAATATGTGAATGTTCCAGCATAAAAACGTCAATTTAAACTACAAAATCCACTATTAAGTAAAGTCAGCTTTGTCTGGCTTTTTGAAATAGCATTTCAATGAAAAACACATTATTTTTCCAAATGCTGAAAATACCGTTAAAAACTCAATTCAAAGATTTACCAATTTCAAAGTGTGGTGAATCTGAGGAAAATCGGACTTTTAAGAGATTCTACAACGATTTGTTAATGTTAAAAGTTTGAGTTTAATGATAATTTTAGAATTTAAAAATTTATTTTTACTAAAACAGGCGTTTTCACACTAATGAGAACCTATTCGGGCTTAATCTATAAAAACAAAGACATGAAAATATTCATATTAAAAACTCATATTTGAAGAGACGTTGTAAAACAAATACTAAATTTCACTTTTTCTGCCTTTTTGAACTTTTCTGTTTTATGTTCCATCTATTGACTACATCTATATTATCTCTTTTTTTATTCAAAATATGCTCTGAATGCGACTCCGCGTTAACAAATCTCATTATTTGTAAGCATTTCGTACCAAATAATTGATCATAATGGTTTGACACATATATAGTGAAAAGAATCGTTCCTTTTCAATAGCTCCTGCCGTAATTTGCTAAGCATTGCTGCCTTTCTTTCGTCTCTGGACAATAGCCTTTGAAAGAACAAAGGTTTGGGTACCTTATGCAATATTTGAAGTTAAAATTTTTTATTAAACAGGGTTTCACAGAACTCATGAATAATTATTTTGGCTATTTATAAACAACAAAATAATTCTTTAAGATATATGTCTGCCATCTTAAAATCAACGTCAAGTTCTCATTCAAGGCCCACGCCTAGTTACCCTAAACTTGCCATAGCTCAAATTACGTCTACCACAGATGTAAACGCTCATTGATTATGCTACTAATTCTTATTACGTTTTTAAGGCATGCATTGCCTTCATCCTAGCCTGACTCCCTGTTTCCCTTGGCCTGATCCACGCGTTTGCAATGAGCATTTTCAAATGAAAACGACATTATTTTTTCACCAAATGCTGGAACCTACGTTATTAAAAACTCCTTTAAGATCTACCAACATATTCAATTGTTGCCAAATTTACTTACTCGGAATCGCGTCTTCATTTAAAAGTTTCAACTTGTAATCAGTGAAAATTTAAGGAAAAACCTAAATCAAATTTTAGAGTATAAAAATTTTCTTAATTAAAACAGGTTTTCACCTAGAAGAGAAATTGGCATATTTAAAAAAAATAATTGAATTTTCAAGATTAAAAAACCTCTTCAATTTAAGCCTATACAACATAACATAATAAATATCTTTTTCTGCTTTTGAAAATTGCATGTCAATTTCAACACAATATTTTTCTCAAATGCTGAAAACCTGTTGGTAAAAAACCTCAATTTTAAGATTAAACACAATAATTATTTTTCATAATGATGTGATCCATGCACCTAGGCCAACATAACGTCTCTTACACTGTACCGTTCTAACCCTTGGTAATGTGAGATTGTAAGAAAAAAGGCGTCATTCCGTAATTTTTAGAAGTTTAATACTTGTTTATTAAAAACAGTTCCCGGTTTTCAAACAGATGAATATTTGGTATATTAAAAAACAATATTGAAATTTCTTTAAAATAACGTCAATTTAAGCACATCTAGAAATTTAGTTGATTTTACTTTCAGCTATATTGGAATGCATTTTATGAAACACATTATTTTTCAATAATGCTTGAAAAAAATTAAACCGTTAAAACTCAATTTTAACGATTTACCAAGTAATAATAATAATGTTTGAAAATTTAGGAAAAACCCCGGCTACTTTTTAAGATGTCCTAAAATGTGTTCTTACGATGTTGAAAATTTAACGCAAAGGCGATATTTTAGCCAGATTAAATCTTTTTACTAAAAAACAGGTTTTGCACAACTAGGGAATGACATACTTGGTTATAAAAACCAAATCTATTTGAAATTCATTAAAAACACGTCGAATTTTAAGACACCAAAACTATAATTAAATTCAATATAGGTCTTATAGTCAATGCTTATATCTGCGTTTCACTTTTGAATAATGAGTTTTTTTTCTGACAGATGTATTATGCATCAATTATTTTTTTTAACACATGTGCACCTTCGAAGGAATTTTAACGCCCCCTGTTTTATAAAAAAAATCCATCCAATAAGTTTGTACTCTCAGTTGCGATCTGACACCCCTCTAATATGTTGAAATTTTCAAGGACATGGAAATCTAGACTCACTTTATAATTATGTGTCTATGAATATCCTTTCTAAATTTTTTGATAATGTCCAGAGAGATAAATATATTATATAGTTTGATTTATAGCTTATATAAGACAGCTCGTTTCAAAAGCAGTTGTAGATGACTAGAGTTTAAAAACTTATTCTCTTTAATATCAAAGCACAAAAAGGTTTTTTTTATCAACAACCTACTATAAAGATGACAGATAGTTTACTTTTTAAACTTTGACGAACCGCCCCCAATTAGAATATTAACAAAAGCATATTCCATAACACATGATACCAAAATATTTGATAAATTTCATATAAAAAACTGCTCAACTTTAAGGACACGTAAAACAACATAATAAACTTGCTCCTTTTTTGCCATTTGCTCTCGAAATCTGCACTTCAGATGGAAACCACACGTTCATCCTTCTCTCTCTACATGTATGCTTGAAGAATACCGTTAATGACAAGCACTCTTATTTGTGTCGCTATTGATCTTCTTACAATCTTCTTGGACCATACTGGTTGAAAGAAATTCTGCGTCATTTCTAACTTTCTCCACATAATTCCGTGCTCCAAGCACGTCCTTCTGAAATTTCCATCATTGGAAAAAATTGAAAGAAAAAGCGTAATTTCAGAGCGTTTAAAATTTTTTAATTAAAACAGGGTTTTTACAACTATGAAATATTGGTATATTAAAACATTAAAAATAGGTTGAAAATTTCCTATAAAGTTCTTCTATATTTAAGCACCTTAAAACAATTAATAAATTCTCGTTTCTGCTTTTTAGTGAAATTTAATTGCATTTCATGAAACACTATCTTATTGTTTTTCATAATAGCCTTGCGAACCAGCAAATACCCGTTAAAAACTCGACAATATTTTTAACGCATCTACCAAATCAGATTCAAATACGCTTAGAAAAAATCTTAAGGAAAAATTGAGAGTTGTAACAGAGTCAAGAGCTCAGTGAAGGGAAGCATGGGCAGGACTGAGGATGATCCCAGAGAGGCACATAAACACGAGGTGCTCACACGGAATACAAAAAGGCGCCCGCCAAGGCGAGGGATTTTACAAGTTTAACATATATTGTTTGTATATAAAAACAGGTATTACCACCCAAAAGTATGTATGTTCAACACTTAGACATTGGGAAAACCGGGTTGTATTGGGTAAATTTCACAGATATAAAACAAATATTGAAATATTCATGAAAAAGCGTTCAAGTGTTTAAGACACCTAGATATTAATAATTTCACGTTTCTGCTTTTTGAAATACAATGAAACACATTATTTTGTTCAAATGCTTTAATAATCCGGGTTAAAACTCAATTTTAGATTAATCCAACCATACATAATCTGCATAAATTTTGGTTGAGAAGCTTGCTTTAGGACAACCAATTCGGTGACATGTCAAGTATGGAGTGTTAAGTCCCTAAGATTGGATGTATAGTGACGAGCAATTTAAGAAAACAGCGTAATTTTAGAAGGCTATTAAATTTTATTTTGTCATTTTTAAGCAGGTTTTCGAAAACCTTAAATGACAACTATATTGGCTAGTTAAAAAACAATATTGAAAATTTCGATATAGAAAGCAGAAATGGAGGGACGTTTTTGTATCTTCGTTTGCGATGCTATAAATTCACCTTTTCAGCCTTATTTTGAAATTTTGCGCGAGTTTACATTGCAAGCACATCTACATTTTTTGTCCAACGATGCTGAACGGATACCGTTTAGAAACGTCGATATTTTCAGGATGGGTACGCAATAATTCTCACAATGCGTTGAATTAGCGAAATAGCTATCGGTACTATTTTAAGGAAGGTGTCGTAAAAGTTTAGCATGTATGCATTTAACGGAGCCTACCATTTGAGACTTATAATGACTCCACTGGTACCTATAGAGGTGATGAACATTATGAGGAAGCCACTCAAAGGATAACAAACTCCTTCGCCTAGACAGTCTAAATTGTAGTTTGTATTAAAACAGCAGGGGTTTTGCAACCACACTAATGTAAAGTAATATTATCGTCAGGTAATGAATAAGTTATATAAAGTACGAACAGAATACGTTGGCGCAAGACATTGCAATATGCGGACAATGACGTGAGAAGAAATATAGTCTAGAAGGTCCTGCAAATGGCAAATACGAACCGAAGTAGGTCCCAGGGTAGAGCTACGGCAGACCCTTTAATTTTGCCAAGACTGAGTGAACCGAACACATATAGATATGGCGTAAGTTGGATCTATTATAGATAAATTATCTACAAGTTATTAATCATTCATTTTTTTCTTGAATTTTTGGAATCTCACTGTTACTGTGGATCCTGATAGTTTCATTTCATTACGGACAAGTAATAATACTCAATGAATGATATAGTAAACACTATGATAAATATGACTTTATTAATTCATGATAGTCAGTTGCGTGATAAACAATGTGGATAACTGATACTAGGTTAATACTGAAAAATAAAAGGGAAAAATATAGCCCCAATCTGTCGGGATCATTTTAGCTCCAGGTAGAAAGATTAAACTGATATTTTTAAACAGCGCTAAGTATTATTAAGATCTTTGCGATTTTATAGAATTTCACTACAGACTATTCTGATGGAAATCTATAGATAGCGACTTATATATAAATCGTTATGTTATGAATTTGAGTCACATATTAATAAAATTTCGTCTAGAAGGGCCATTAGTTATTTAAGTAGCCTTTATATAGGTATCAGTTGGTACTCGAAGATAGATATGATTTGATGTTTCCGTCTGAATTTTACTCTGGTCTAGAAAGGCTTTGATACAAGTATCCCCTATGAGTATTTTGTCTTCCAGAGTACCCGGTAAGCTCTAAGATTTCATATTATGTTACAAAATTTATACATATAAGTAGGGATTCACGAACTAAAATCTGTTTTTTTTGGGAGCATAAACGCCGGATAGAGAGACACCTTTTTCGCACGTAGTTGAGAAATCGTCACATTTTCTATGTCTATTCTTTACTTAGGTGTTTAGGATCAAAAAGCCCTCCGAACCAGAAAACACAATTGATATTGTGTTAGATAATGAGCTTATTTTTTGAATGATTATATACTTAATTTCCCCCTTTTACTCAATAAATTTATGTGTATGAATCACTATTGTAATAAAAAATGGAGAAATTGAATTAGATATTATACCTACATATTCATTATATCTAACTCAAATAGAAGAAAGAATTTTCTTTAAAATACTCTTTGTTTTGGATGCGTTTATATTTATATAAATTATCATTGCCAAACGTATGAAATATTTTTCAAAATACTGTGATATAGGGAATTGACAAGAGACCTTGAAAGTTCAGCGAAACAAAGTGTCAATAATTATGAAAGAAGGAGCTGAAGCCATCATAATGAAGATGAAAAACAGAGAACTAATAAATATACAATTAGAATTGGAAAAAAAAATGGAAGTTCAAGGAAAATCCACAATTGAGATGATAACAGCGAATCAGATATACTAATCTGGAAAAATAACAGCAAATGTGAAAGTTAGTATTCTTTTACCAAACCAGAAATAGTCAATAATTAAACGAGATTATTTTTCTGTTCATTAAATTATTCAACATTTAGTATTGTCGCAGGCAAACGTTAAAACATTCAGCATTTTGGCGGGAAACGAGTACGATACACGAAAAAATAATAAAAAATAATTAAATACGTAATTATATAATAACATTCAGACAATGGAGGTACAGAAGAGCAGAACCAATAGTTGAACTCTGGGTCATATACTTAAGCCTTACTTGGTCATAAATCAAAAAAAAGATCTTTGATACTTAACCTGTAAAATTATGGTGTCTTTTCACTTATAATTCTATGATACCCTTGGATTACACATTTTCAATAGAATAGAAGAATTTTTAAATCAAATTTTCTGCTCAGGACTACTATAGAAACGAGTAGTTTATACTTAAACCAGAGGGTTCTTATTATAAGATTACTTCATATACACTGTACTTTATACAAGTTAAGCGGCTAAAATTGGTATCTCAACGTCTCGCGGTGCAGTGCGCATTTCTAGGCTTGTTTCAGTTCTTATTCTGAGAAGTTCACACAACTAGCTCACGTCAGTGCGGGGAGGAGGTGCCACTGGGGGGCTGCAGATAAAGGATTTGCGCGAGAGGTTGGGCGTGAGTTCAGGCCGGTGCCACGGCCGCCGGATTAATTTGATTTGCCCTCCTCGGTTCATGTTAAGGAGATCCATCTTTAAGTCCCCGGCTTGTCACGTGGGCTTCGCAGGTGGAAAGTGGGTTACCATGGTTGGTGAGGCATCGGAGACTTGGTACCAACGATCTGTAATACTGATTTTGGTCTCTTGTTTCATGGATCTGTCTGTGAGAGATAATACGTTACCGACAATCGCGACATTAACTCGTTTTAACTGAGTCTGTCTTGTGTAGTGCGTTGGGCTTTGAGTGATTGTGTGGCGCGGACTGCAACCATCGTAGTGTTATGTCTACGCCGCTCTATTGTATGACGAGATGTCGTGTTGGCACCTTGGCCTTTATGTGGAATTCAGGGTGTAGTAGAGGTGCCGACGTGTGTCGGTTACGACTTTTGTTGCTCCAATTTAGCGCCATAGTATGATGCGCGGAGGCGATTTCATCGAGATAATCCTATTAAGTAGAGATAGTGTGAGAATTACGTTGATGCTCTCGATGTGGCTCGCAGGGGAGTAGGTTCCGAGAATACTAACTGGACTAAGATTGCTGCTGATGTGCGTACTCATATTATTGTAGGCTGGTTTTTACTTTGTTCGGTGTGCTCGCTGGTAGGCTCGGGGGTGAATCGCATATTCGTGTTATGATAATGGGAGAGAAGGGTTATTTTTTGGATATAGGGTCTAAAGACATGGGTCGTACATGCTAAGTTTGTGATATGTGGTCTGCGTATGTAAAATTTGGCTGAAATTCAGTGACTGATGACTCTGATCATAGTTTGGTAGAGGATCTGTGCGCTTCTCGTCTGCGCTGAGATAGTAAGCGAATTAACAGGTTAATGTATATGTGGATTCTCGACTTATTGGTTTATACAGAGAATGGGTGTACCGGTTGACGAGGATTTCTTTTATATTAAAGTTAGAAGGTTTCTTAGATTAACTCAGAGATTTAGCATTTTTGGTTCACTGTTCATGAAGGTGTATGGAGTAACTTCGAATTCTTGATATTGTGCAACGTTTTTTTTCTCTCCACCGGTGTCTTGGAGTTAGTGTCCTGTCTGTAGGTGTCCAGATCTAAATGGAGCATGTAATCGTGGATGAGCATAGTCCCTGCGTGCACGGTGAGATGAAAGTATTGGGCCTGGAGGTCCATTTTAATTGTAGTTGTATTCGGAGCACTCATGGTGTGTTAAGATGGAAAGCGATTGTTAAATCTATAGCTTTGTATAGTAGTCTAACTGGGTACAACGATGTTTTCTATAAACGCTGGTGTTTAATTTTTGGCATTTTAATTGCAGTACCAAGTAATATTTGTTATGATAGGGTTTTTTGTGTTCAGGGCCGGTTTGACTTGGGGGGTGTCTGGATTAATTGGTTTGTAGAATGTGTGGAGATTTGCGGTGTTAATCGAGGTCTTGATAGATGTTCATTGATAGGTTCGGTACTTTTAGGTGTTTACTTCTCAGATCTGGCGAAGGTGTGTCTCGGTTTGTAATGGTTCTTATATTTTCAGCTGTGTGGAGGTTTATTTGAGTGGAATTTTGGTTTGGTGAATGTGGAGATCCATTAAGTCAGTGCTGATGTATTGGGAGCGCTCAGATTTAGGAACGGCCGGTTGTAGGGTATACATTTAGCTTGTGTGTTCATTTTGGCACGTTCTTTGCCATGCTTTAGCCCTGGTAGACACACTATTTTCTAGTTGCTGTTTCTCTTTTGTGGAATGTTTAGCATCTTATGCTGTAAAACTAAGGATTTGTAATGAGATGAGGGTTGATGTTGAGGACTATTATATTGGCCTGTTTTTGGTGGGAGGCGTCGTTTCTTAGATTATTATAATATAACATTGAGTATGTTGTCTTGGGCCTATTGGTAATGTAGGTGTTTTCTCAGTTTTTTTGGTTGCAGATCATGTGGTGTTTAGCCTAGGTCTTGGTGGTTATGTATATATTGTGTAATGTTTTTTTGTGCTTTTGTCTGATCTTTAGAAGTTTAATTGTTGTTTCCTAATATTGGTCTAGTCAGCGATGGTTGTTCCCCTGTTTTTTGTTGAGCCGAACTTTGTAGACCCCGGTATGGTTGTTATGATTTAGAAAGGTTTTGGTGCTGCGTTTTTTTTAGTGCCTGTGTTTTTGTTTTGTTAAGGAATGGGATAATTTGCAGTTTCTGTGAATGTTGTGTGATGAAACGAAATGTATGTGAGTGTTTTTTTTGTGATGTTGTCAGAATGCTGACGGTAATGTTGTTTATTGTTTTTCACCATTCTGAGGATGTCTGTTGGTGTGTAGTTGACCTCGTCTCCCTTTGTGAGGGTGCTTGTTTGGAGAGCTTAGTATCTGGTTATAGTGTGTAGTGAGGTTCCCAGTGTTTCTGGGTTCTTTGTTAGTGTTATGATATTTGCTTATATGTTGTTGTTAATGTGATTTAGTTTGGGTGTCTAAGTAATATATATTTATCTTAAAATAATATTATTTTCATGTTTATATTATTTTTATGTAAAATTTTATTAGTATATATGTTATTATGAGAATAATTATATAGATTAAAAATGTTTATAATACTATCTGATATGTCTGTTAGATAAGATATCGCATTAGTCCCCTTGTTCTAGTAATAAAATTAACTGTCTTCGAAGCAGCTTCTTACGTAGGGATCAGGAATAGTGTGAAGTGACGTGTTGACCACTGTCGAGCTTTTTTCCGCAATTCCTCTCGTCCACCCAGCGAAGGTATTGAGAGGCCGGGAGCTACCCGATAACTGCCCCTAGTCTCTAAATTTTATCGTGTAAGGATGGATGTATTTATCTATGTTTGATTGTTAAGGTTTCTTTTCTCTTATATTTAAATAGCACCCGCAGTCGGTGGTTTTTACAAAATGTGATTCGGATTAAGTGTCCATCGTATTTCGAACATCAATAGAAAGTTCGGTTTCTATTCAGTACATCGACCTTCTAAATAAATATTTTTTGAAGATGTAAACGATTATTTATGGACTAACTATTCTAAATTTGTTGAAATACACGGAAGTATATTTGGCATATTATATATAATTTTCCTTACTTATATTTTTACATTAGCTTTATTATTTTTTAGGAAAACTATGTCTCTTTTTCTACTTATTGGAATATATTCAGTTATTTATTATTATCAAGTAATTGATATGTAAATATATAATATTATATAAATATCTTTTTAATTATTTTATATAGAATGAAATTTTTCTTTCGTTATAACAAACTCATGTTATTTTATAATAAATGAAATATAATTAGTACTGTGTATATCTAGAGTTATAATGGTAAGGTAAAGAGGGTTGTAAGGTAATAAGCAATAATATTATTACGTTTACTTTTATTTTTATTTTTCCTTTCTACATTATTATATATATCCTCTATATTATTAGTATATGTGATGTTGAATAATACTGATTTTATAGATGTAGTAAATAAAGCGTAATGTTTAGAACTATACTGATATTATAATTTTATTTTTAATATTTAATACAACAATTTAATGACATCATAGATATTTCGAACGTTATTTCCATATGCCAGACGATAAACCATTTTAGAAAATAAAAGAACTGAAGTTTAATTAGTCAAAAAACTATAAAATTGATTGATTCCTAACTTTGATGTTTAGGTGGCTCAAGTGTTTTCAGTAAACAGGGCTTCTTTTTTTTTATTGTTAGATATTCTTATTGAGATTTAAAGAAGAAATACATAAATAATTACGTTACATTATATATATATTTAGTTGTTTGCATTGGGAGTTTGTATGCCCGTTTCATTTGGGTGTGTAGACTTTAAAAATCATTTAAAGAGTTTATATATATATATTTATATATAAGTTTATTTATTTTATCAACCGATTCATATCTTCTGTTACAGACGTTATTACCTGCTTTGTGTCTTGACAACTATGACTACTATGTATTAAATGCTAATAAGTCAAAGAAAATCTTCGTGTATTTTTATTTAAATTCTTGTGCTATCTTCTTTAGAGAAAATGACTGTTGAAAAATATCCGAGAAAATAAATATTTGTATGGTACATATTTCTACATTCAAATATTAATTTATTATATGTTACTTCATTCCAAATAATTTTGATCCCAATTATGTTTTTTTTGATAGATTGTATAGAGTAATCATATTATTTTCAGTTTTTAACTTTTATTTTATAATTTTCAGATTATTGTTTCCTAAAATTTTTTTATAATGTTTCAATCTTAAATTAGTTTCGAGACTCGCCTAAAGATCTAAACAGACGTTTTGGCGTATGCAGTAAGATTTTTTTATTATTTTTATTATTTAGTAAGTTTTTATTTTAATGGCCTTCTGCCTTCTTATTAGAAAGCAAGCCCATCCATTCCAACGTAAACGTCGCGTGGTGGATAATAACGACACATATGCTACATCGTAGGAATGCAGGGGCAAATTTTTTTTACGAGGGGATCCGTTTATAACAAATATAATAACAAAAAACAAAAAACAAAAATATATGAAATTATTAAACATAATAAAAAAAAAAAAAATACGATATTATAAATAAAAGATTGCATAAACTCCGTGAAAATAACAAAGCTACAAGGAAATATAGAAATTACTTCTTTGTGTGTATTCCTTCTAGTTTTGTAAAATCTTGTCGGTTAGTGGTGGAAATAGTAAAACAAAATATATTGACAAAAATAAAAAAATCAAAAAAAAAATTAATGCAAAAAAATTGGCCTATTTATCTTTTATTGTATGTGTGTCACTCCATCTGGAGATTTTCCGTCCAACTGGGAAGTAAAGTCTCAATATTTATAATGATTATTATTTAAAGCCTTGATTAACTGAAGTATCTTTTTTAAAACATGGTATGTATAAATTATTGGGTCATTTTCCGAGCCGCGCGGGGAAAACAAGAGTTGGGGCGTTCCTACCCCGTATAAGAGGTGGTGTCGGAGGAACGCCCGTCGCATCAATATAACAATTGACGCAGAGAGGTTTCCGAGTACTTTCGCGGTAGATTGGCGTCGGGAATTTAGTACCCTTTAATCGCCTTGAATTCCCGGAAGAAGGCCGCAGGGACCCCGACTTGCCATCGGGTGCGCGGTGAATTTCTAGATCTTACCTTGGGGTGTTTAACCTAATAAGTTTTTTTAATAAATTTAAGAAGCGTGTATCAGTATTCTACAATACAGTAAGTCATTAATTGTAATCTTCAACGAGTAACATTATTATGGGGTCTCCTTTCTAAATTGGATTCTTATTCATTGATATATACACATAATATTCGATAACATTTTTTTTATCTATACCACAATATTAATTTTAATTTATTCTATTTTCTTATTTATTTTTCTCTCAATTTTACCACAAGATTCCCAAGCTGATTTCCTTTTTCGTCTTGTCAGCAGTTGGTTATTTTTTTAAGGATTAACTATGAATTTTTTTTTTCCCCTAAATTGCAGATTTGCAAAGGAATTTCTGGGTGGTTGTAGTTTTTGGTTGGATTGGACTTTGGGCTGCCTTTTTGGTTCCAAGTTAAATTTATAGTAATTACCTCTTAGAAATATATCTATCTTAAGTTATTTATTCACTCCTCTTCTGTGTCTTTTTTTTTTGATATAGATTATATATATATTTTTCACATGATAACATACTTTTTATTTATATTAGATTTTTTCAAATGCTGAAATAGCCTTTAAATCAATTTTTATATTGATTCATTTACACAATATCATTTCATATTTTTATGTTGATTGAATATCTGTTATTTGAATTACATTTTATATTTGCTTTTAACTTTTTATAGTTTATGACAGATTTTAACGTTCTTAAATTTATAAATAATTGGGTTGGGGAGCCTCAATAATTTTTTTGTAGATGGTTAATTTTGGGATATTTGGGTCCGTTTTAAGCAAAGCTATATTACAAAAGAAAACACAAATAGTATTCTACTATGTAATAGGTTTTTTATTGATTTTTAATAAGCATTATTTTTTATCATAGTAAGGGCTGTATTTTTGGATTCTTTGTAAACCAATCTTGGGGCTACTGTCAAACTATAGAGAGCGTAGTTTTATGCCGTTCAATTCTAATACATGTAATAATATTAATTATAGTTGTAGTTTATAATTACATTACGACAATTATTTCTATTAATTTCTATTTATTTTGTATATATAACTACGTATAAATTCAGCACACTATTATTTATAAACATTTATATCTCGTAATTCTAGAAAGACAATACTATTTTCATATAATATTTCTTCAGAATACGTATATTATCTTATTTTATATTGATTTTGACCTGGCTGGCTGTCCGTTGGATTCGGACGCGTTTTGAGATACGAGTGCGGAAAAGTATTACACATTCAGTAGACCCAATAGGAGAGACTGGAGCTGATGAAGCGGACTTGATGATTTCTTTCCAAAAGCAGCGGACGTGCAGGCCGCTGAGTTATTCGGGGGAGAGATGTTTGTAATGAGTCGAGCGATACAGAATGGCAGCCGATTCTTGTCAGTGTTCGAAATGGTTTGTCATATGAAGAAAAAGCTTTTGTTATAAAATTTATCGATCTTTTCTAATTGATTTACAATATTTGGATTTTAAATCCAGAAATTACATAAATTTATTCAATAAAATTGAAAGAAATTTGATATGTTTTTTCTGAAATTTAGTAAAAAAAAAGTGGGGAGTCCAACAGATTTTTCTTCCTCCAGTCTTTATTTTTTTAAATAGAGAGTTATATATGTTGTTGTAGTAATTATAAGTACAAGGAACAGTAAATTAGTTAGTAATAACCCTCCAGTTTTTTTTGACCTTAATTTTTTTTTTTGTATAAAATTATTAAATTCTTTATTGAGTTAATTTGCTAGTTATAAATAAGCTTTGCGTGAAATTTTAAATTTAAATTCCCCGCAGCTAGGGAGACATGTTTTATATGATTTTAGTGCTGGAGTACATATTATGTTTTTATTGATTTAGTTCATTGTTGACCTTTTGTAAATACATTGATTGAGTGTTCTGAAAGACAAGGGTTTTCGACAACTGAATGAAATTTGGGGCGGAAAGTTAGAATATAATAGAGCAGTAAGTTAACCGATAATAATGAGTGTTCATATTATTAAATCGACATATGTATAAGGGATGACCTTACCATATATTATACACTTTTTAATTGCTCATAATCTTACAAAATCTTTAAAATCTGATTCATATTATACATAACCTGTTGCGATAATAATATGAAGAAATCATCTCATATTTTATTGGTTAATTTCCGACATTCCTTTATAAGTTCGTCTAATATTAATAGCATAGATGATTAAAATAACTCTAAGAATAAATAATAGTTGAAAGATTTAAATCAATTGTTTTCGAGTCAAGTAATAAATATTAGATTTGGTGTCCATTTTAAAAATTTTGTTTATAGCGGTGTAACCCAACTGCATGTTCTTCTGAAAAGAGTATTTTATCTACTAATTTGCGTAATATTGCTGCAGGTAAGGAAAGAAAATCGAAAATGGTTAGTATATGAAAACGTATACGTGTGTAAAATATCATTGCCGTTTATTTCGTAATAGTAACAAGGGGCTTTTCGACTACTATTGTGGGTATAACTGACTGATATGTAGTTATGGGCTATTTGGTATTTGAAATCTTTTTACATACATATGGAGTAAGTGATAATGGGTCATTAAATTAAACGTCAGGATTAAGAAACCACCTCAAATTTTCTTAAAATTCTTAGTACTCCTTTTGAAGTGACTTCAATGAAAGGCGATACTGACATTTTGATTTTTTGCTATACATCTATGAAGCTGCATAATTAATGGACGACGTAGTATGAAGAATTCGCCTTTGGTGTTAGTTCTATCCAGTTTTTTGTTGTTTCGGTTCAAGGAATTTTTCAAAATGGTTTGAGGTAATTCAAAAAGACGTTGCTGCTTTCATTAGTTCTCAGGCAAATCCAAATATCTGGAACGAGAACTGCCCAAGCTTCAAACAAAATTAAGGCAGACTCCGAGTCCGAGACGAGAATTTACTTTGCTTTGAGATGAGAATTTCTAAGCTTTTGCTTACTTTTGATTTTCCCTTTTGCATGATTTAATTCAAATCTCAAAAAAAATACCTATATACCC
>JABUQX010100688.1:12500-15000 GCA_015478945.1 Trachelipus rathkii | reverse complement strand
TGGTAGTTGGGTATACTTCCCACTACCGCTTATCTCTTGCCAGGAATGCTAATGCATGCCTCGGAGAAGTCGTAATCGGCCGTAATCGCCTTCATCTTTCCGCGAAAAATGTCATGAATCGTTATGAGACGTGGAAATGTCAGAGGAATAAAAATGATGAGGAGACTGATGACGGATGTATTTAGAAAGGGTAAAATTGATTTGCTCGCTGTAACTGAAACAAAGATGAAAGGAAACGGTGAAGATGAGTGGAGTGGTGTGAAGGAGATGTTGAAGTATGTGTTGGATGTTGAATCATGAGGGGTTAGGGATGTGATTATCGGATCATTATGTTGTTTTATGTAAAATAAAGTTTGTGGGGGATTGGATGGAGAGGAATGTGATGAGGAAGAAAGTAAGTAGAATTAAGAGTGAGAAGTTAAGTGAACAAGGTAATAATGATAAGTAATTAAGAATGTTTGCGAACAAATCAGTTGAATGTGAAGAAGCTGAAACTGAACAAATCTGGAGGCAAATGAAGGAAGTGTTTGTTAGTAGTGCAAGAGAACTTTGTGGATATGCTAAAGTAGGAAGTAAGAATGTTAGCAGTGAATGGTGGAATGAAGAGGTGATGTAAGAGGTTAAAAATAAAAAAGAAGCGTTGCTGAATGTACTAAAAGCCAATGATGAGGTCTCAAAAGAAAGGTGTTTGGAATTATATGAGAAGGAAAAAAGGAATACTAAAAAATGCAAACGTATGAGGAAAAATAAAGTTTAAGGAGGATTAATGGGGTTTTACAAAGGAATAGGAAGCTCTTGTGGAAGGAAGCGCGAAAGGTTAAGAATGAGAATAAAGGGAATCTGCATAGAATAATGAATAGGGATGGTGTTTTCGTAACTGATGAAATAAATGTGAGGAGAGTGTGGAGGAAACACTTTGAAAATCTGCATCAAATTGGCAGTAACAAAGAGGTGATAGTGAATGTATGTGGGTTTGATGGTGCAAGAAGAAATATATTTTGGGGATGAAGCAATTAGCAAGGAGGAGGTAATGGGCAAAGTGAGAGAATTGAAGAATGGCAAATCTGCAGGCATAGATGGAATTATTGGTGAAATGATCAAGAATGGAGGCGAGATGGTGATTGAGTGGATTTGGAAGTTGTGTAACAAAGCGTTTATGGAGGGTATAGTTTCGGGGGATTGGGGAGAGAGCAGTAATAGTACCCTTGTATTGGGGTAAAGGGAAAAGGGGAGCTGACGGAATTATAGGGAAATTAGTTTGCTGAGTGTTGTAGGTAAGATATATGCTGGTATTTTGGTAGAAAGAGTACGTCCGAAGTGACTGGGGACTTTAATTTGGCTGAAGAGCAAGGTGCGTTCAGAAGTGGTAGAGGATGTGTGAATCAAATTTTTACATTGAAACAAATGAGTGAGAAAATGAGAGAGAAGAATAAATTGCATTTGGGTTTTACGGATTTGCGACAGTCGTATGGCAGAATTAATAGGGAAGCTCTGTGGCAGGTGTTGGTGACATATAGTGTTGGTTGTAAGCTTCTGAATGGAATCAAAAGTATGTCTGACGATAGTGAAGCTTGTGTAAGAATAAATAGCTTAGAAAGTGATTGGTCTAATATTAATACCGGAGTGAGGCACGGATGTGTTATATCTCCTTGGTTATTCAATATGTATATGAATAGGGTTATGAACGAATTAGAAGTAAGGGTGGCAGGGGAAGATGGTAGAATGATGGAGAATGGAAGATAGTGAAGGGTGCCATACTTATTACATGTGGATGATTTGGTTTTGTGTGGTGAATTTGAAAAGAGTTTGAGAGGATTGATAGAGGGGTTTGGCAGGGTGTGTAAAAGCAGGGGTTGAAAGTAAGTGTAAAAATGAGTAAGGTTATGGTAGTGAGTGAGGGAGTCCGCGGTGTGAAGTTATGCTAGATGGTGAGCAACTGGAACAAGTGTCTGAGTTTAAATATTTAGAATAAATGTTGGCTGAAAAACGAACGGATGATGCAGAGTGTAGCAGGAAAGTTATGAATGGTAGGAAGGTGGTCGATGCAATTAAATCCTTGGTGAATATAAAGGGACTAAGTCTTGACTACGCTAGAGTTTTGCTTGAGGGTATGTCGTTACCTGTGTTAATGTATAGTAGTGAAACTATGATCTGGAATAAAAGGCATAGATTTAAGGTACAATGTGTTCAGATGGACAATCTTAGGGGTGTGTTAAGTATGAGAAGAATTGATAAATGGAGAATAACGCATTAGCGAGGAGTTGTATGGTGTGCAGAAAGGAGTAAATGAGAGAATAAAAGAGAGAATGTTGAGATGGTTTGGTTTTATGGAAAGGATTTATAATAGTCGGTTGGTTAAGCGGATGTATAGTGGTAGAATCGACCGGCTGGAAGACCGAAGAAAGAGTGGATTGAGTCAGTAAAGGAATGCCTGAAGGAGATAAATGTGAGTTTGGCGGAGGAGAGAAGAAATGTGCATAATAGGAGTGAATGGATGGGT
>JABUQX010100687.1:35000-40000 GCA_015478945.1 Trachelipus rathkii | reverse complement strand
AAAAAAAAGAATTAAAAATAGATGGTGAAGTCTCAAATGACCAAAAGATAATTTGCAGATACATTTGGCATATATTTCATTAATATTGGAACTGATTAATCTGCAAACAAACCACCACCACTATGCAACTCTCAATTTTCATTTGAAAATATTACACAATTAAATGTCCAAAATGTGATTGCAGGACTAAAGGAAAAAAAGTGATATCTCTAGTATCCCAAACCACAAATACAAGCCTGATGCAGATTTCACCATATTCACCATACTGTCACACTTATTCAATGCCTCACACCTCTCAGGTATATCTTAAACTGACTTTAAAGTTTCTGCGTGGCTCTATTTTTGAAAAACACATGACCCCTCCATACCGAAAAAAATTTACAGACTAATAAGTATTACACACAATATTCGGATGGAAAACTGGCTGGTTAAATCTAATCGAATATTTCAGTGAAAATTTAGACTTCCAATTGGTTTCAAAAACTGACAGTCAATTTCTAACGTATTTATCTATCTAACTGGAAACTTTTTAAAAAATCTAGAAACAGAGAGTCTTTTGTCCTCTTGTTATTAGATTTCACGAAAGCTTTGACAATAGGCTTATGATATCCTTGATACCAAATTAAATAAGCTGAAGTTTAATGGAACGAGTTTACAGGGTGGTTTAAACCTATCTGAAAGAAAGCGCCCAATACGTCAAGTTGGGTGGATACATTGTCTGGATGCACAGCAACATAAAATGGGTTCCAAGGCGTTCTGTACTATCACCACTATTTTTCTCTATACACAAGATCTACTCAACTTCCTCACAATATTTTCTCATCTTTCACAGATGATATGTCTATTTTAATTAACGACAAACTTCGAAACCCTCTTTCAAAAGTTTAAAGCCCTCTATCAAACATCATGACGGATTGACGGAAATGTTGTCATTAAATTTGCCGAAAACTTCAGACATTATAATAAGGGTTAGAAACGGGAATAAATTAAAAATCAAAATAAATGACTGAATTAATTCGAACAAATAATGCTAATTGACGAAAAATTAAACTTACAGAATACATAAACTCATTTATTTCAAATAAACTAAGTAAATGTATATGTACTATAATAAAAAACTAACATACTATATGCCATTATACATATTACAAAAGATATATCTTGCACCAATATCTCAATCCCCACTTAATCTCCAGCCCTTCCTGGTGGATATGGGAACAATTGTAAACAAACACCTATCCAATCGTAAAAATGCACAAGCAATAATACGTCTACTTAGCGGGAACAGATATTTATTTAGTCATACACCACCTACTCGTATGTTTAAAAACTTATCATATTGCAATTTGAGCACTTTCTCTCCTTCCTAAATGAAATACATAAAGTAATCCATAACAACACATGTAACTTTCCTTATCATCTTAAAACGGTCAACTGAAGAAAGAACTAACTTTTATTAATCACATCAATCTTAAACCCTCCTCTCTACAGACTTTATAAGGAAAGGCAAGTAGTAAGTTACAAATTTACACCTGTAATTCTACCAGATGATCTAAAACATTAATATGTTGGTATATTTATATATACGATAAATAAATAAATGTATATATACTGAAATGTTGTGTATTATTATTATTATTATTATTATTATTATTATTATTATTATTATTATTATTATTATTATTATTATTATTATTATTATTATTATTATATATTATTATTATTATTATTATTATTATTATTATTATTATTATTATTACACATTATTATTATTATTATTATTATTATTTACATATATTATTATTATTATTATTATTTTACACATATTATTATTATTATTATTACTATTATCACTTTTATCACTATTATCACTCATTACCATTATCACCTGTCACACACACACACTGTCACACACATTTAGTTTTTATTATTATTATTATAATTATAATTATAATTATAACTTTAGTTATAATTATAATTAAAATCATAATTTTAATTAAATTATAATTATAATTATAATTATAATTATAATTACATAATTATGATTAGAATTATAATTATTATAATTATAATTTTAGTTATAATTATTTATATAATTATATAATTATAATTATAATTATAATTATAATTTTAATTATAATTATAATTATAATTATGATTACAATTATAATTATAATTTATAATTATAATTATATACTATAATTATACCATAATTATAATGATAATGATAATGATCAATTATAATTTTAGTGATAATTATAATTTTAATGAAAATGATAATGATGTACTAATGATAAATTATAATTATACCATAATATAATTATTAAGTAAATTATAATTATAAATACTATTATTATAATTATAATTATATTGCCATATACTATAATTATAATTATAATTATAATTATAATTTATAATTATTATAATTATAATTATAATTATAATTATAATTATAATTATAATTATAACAATGAATAGTAATTTTAATTATAATCACACTATAATTAGAATTATAATTATAATTATAATTATAATTATACTTATAATTATTAATATAATTATAATTATTATTATACCTATACCATACTACACATACACATACATATTATTATTATTATTATTATTATTACATATTATTACACATACCCACCACCACCAATCCTCAACTGACCACCACCACACACCACCACCACCATTCATTTATCCAACTCATTATTTATTTATTTTATTATTACTATTTATTATTATTTTCATTATTATTGACCACCATAATCGGACGCACTGACTTAATCTGACTTAACGGACGATCGACGTCCCACATTATTTATTACCACAGTTTATTTATTATTTATTTTATTATTTATTATTACTTATTTATTATTTATTTATTTATTTATTAAAGTGAAATTTATTTTTTTTATTTTTTTATGTGTTTGTTTGATTTTAATATAACTATTACATGTAATTATTTATTAATTATTTTGATTCCTTATTCACTTCCTTTATTTTATTGTTAATTTTATTGTCAAATTTAATTATTTGTCATTATTATATGGTTATCTAAATTACCGTGGCACACACACACACACACACATTACTATTTTTATTTTTTTTTTATTTGTTTGATTGGCATGAGCCGGATGAAAGAGCATGTCATTGTTATTTATTGCCATTACTTCATTGTTATTTGTCATTGTTATTTCATTGTCATTATTATTACCATTGTTATTTTACCACACATTGCCATTTATTACATTACTTTACTAATATTTATTATTATTATTATTATTACTAATTTAAGCATTCTCCCATTGTTCCAACAACTGGATAGCAATTATTTTATCGTCCAAAATGAATCTGTATCGAGACCTGAATATTATTTTTGATTAATTATTTAAAAGGTAATGTTTTGTTATTATTATTATTATTATTACTATTATTATTTTGTTGTTGTTTACTATTATAATGATAATAGTGGATAGTGGTACTCGTTTGCGGTAGCGCATATGGAAAACTTTCTGATCTATAAAAATTGTATTATTATTATTATTGACTTTTTATTTATTTTTACTATTATTATCATTGTTATTATTATTATTAATATTATTATTATTATTATTATTATTATTATTATTATTATTATTATTATTATTATTATTATTATTATTATTATTATTATTAATTATTATTAATTATTATTATTGTCTTGTTCATATTTCATCCTTAAAGATTATGATCGTCTAATAAAAAATATTATATTAAATTATAGTAAAATCATAATCTAGTTAATTTTATAATGTACTTATATAATAATACTTTTTATATAATTGTCTCATGTTTTATTGTTTTAAAACAGTTTTGTTAAAACTAAATTATAAAATTATTAAATTAAATTATAAATTTTTATTAAAATTTCCTAAATAAAGTCTCATAATTAAAATCAAATTTTCTTTTTTAAAAATTTTGTTTAAATTCTGAAATTAAATATTTTTTGTTAATAATATTAATTATAAAACAGGGGAATATAATTTAATAAAAAGTATAAAGAAAGGAAGTAAATAATTTTTATTTATTTTATTTATTTATTTATTTATTTATTTATTTATTTATTTATTTAATTTTAATTATTTAATTATTTAATTATTTATTTTTATTCTATTTATTTTTTTTAATAATTTATAAAACCATTTTACACTTTTATAAATTTAAGAAATTAAATTATTTTATGTCATTTCTAACTCATAAAATTTATATAATAAAAATTTACATAATTAAAGATTTTTTAAACAAAAATTTTACTTATTTGGTTTCTTATATTTCTCTAAATTAAATCCATTTCTAAAATAATTGTTTTAAAAATTTTATATGAATTTAATTAAAATATAATTAATGATATTTATATTTTGGCTTTAAGCATAATATTATAAAATTTTTTACCTCCTTAAGAGACGTCTTTTTGGAACACACACCAACACACACACACACACCTTTAGTACATATATATATATATATATATATATATATATATATTTACATAAATATATTAAAGTACATTAAAAAGTAGATTTCGAGTCTAAAAATACTTTAACAAAAACTATAATTAGTTTAGAAAAAAAATAGCACACAATTTCAGGAGAGAAAAAATATTACATATATATATATATATATATATATATATATATATATATATATATATATATATATATATATATATATATATATATATATATATATATATATGCAACTTTCTAGAAGATGTAAAGAATGACATCTTTTTCTTTTTTTAGAATGAAAGTAAACGTCCTTTTCTACATAATAAAGGAGACGTTCTTCCATTGAAGAAATGTTCTAAAAAAGAGTAAACCTTTTTTCAGAATGGTTGGAAATGTCATTTTTGAATAGATCGTGTTACTTGGGAAAGGGAGAGAATAATTTACATCTTTGATCTTTTGCTATATTATTGCCATTATCTTTTGTCATGTTACAATAAGGCTCATATA
>JABUQX010100687.1:22500-30000 GCA_015478945.1 Trachelipus rathkii | reverse complement strand
AAAGTTAATTAAATTAATAAATGGACCAACATCATTTTGGATTTAGTTATTTATTATAAGAAGATAAGAAGAATGGACATTCGGTGGAGTCGGCTCGTATAAGTCAAGAAGGAATGGATCAAGCACCAAAATGGCGTCCGGTAGCTCAGCTGTTAGAGCACTCGCCCAACTAAGCGAAAGACCCAGGTTCGTCACTGGTCGGACGTCTGAGTGTGTGTTACTCTCTTCTTGGCTCCGTCTTGCTCAGACAAAAATTGAGCACACCCCCTCCTAGATTAGGGCTTTGCCCGTGAGTGGTGGTGTTAACTGTAAAAAAAAAAAAAAAAAAAAAATATATATATATATATATATATATATATACGGTATATATATTTTAATTATTCACACCTCACGGCATAGCCCTATTCAAGGAGGGAACTTCTCTTAGGTAATTTCATCAGGATCCGAACTAGGACTCCGAACCCATGACCCTTGCTACATGCGACATTCCAAGGTCGCTCTACCGTTTTAGTCATGGTATATATATATATATATATATATATATATATATAGTATATATATATACTATATATATATATATATATATATATATATATATATATATATATATATATATATATATATATATATATATATATATATATATATATATATATATATATATATATATATATATATAAAGAGTATATATATAGATATATATATATATATATATATATATATATATATATATATATATATATATATATATATATATATATATATTAGTTTCCTGGTATAAATGTCGATGAAACAGATACAAATCATGGAGAATAGATAAACAGACGTTATCAAAGAAATAATAGGATTAAATGTTAGGTTATGAAACTGTAAGTCAAGTCAAACAGAAGATGCAAGTGTAATTTCATGCTCTCACCGTTACAAATATATTTAGCGGTTGCTGAACTGCACTCGGTACTTTTTTTTCCTTGAATTAAAAAAGTTAAATCTCTTCTAGCATTACAGTTCTCTTCAAAAAAGGTCTAACCACACGTATGTGTGGATCGGAAACAACTTCTAAACACTCGAGTTAATCACTCTCCTACCATTATGATATGGTAGAAAAGTGGCTGGTAAGAATGGTTATTAAAGTTATCATCAAAAATAGAAGTTTGTAGTTGAAATATTCTGAGGAACAGAGTTTATTGTGATATCAACAGTATACGTTGAACACTATATATTTAACCTTTTGCCAATAGGTTAAAGAGGGCTTTTAAAGGTGAGTGAGGGAGATGTTGAAAGGACAATAAACTTTATCCAACTTCTGAAAAAAGGAATAGGTAAGTGGAACCATATCATATATCTAACGCGAACTCGGTACAAAAACTAACAACTCTCACCAAAGGAGAGTACACAATTAGTGTGGCTTGAAGTAGATCAAAAGGCACCTTAGATCTGACATTTTAGAAACTTGTTTAATAAGAGAAACAATATAATTGTTCCAGAAAAGAGAATAAAAATAAACTAACAAGCCATAAGCATGCAATTGTACTCTTCTCACTACACTACTCCACATTACTTATAATGTTGTGGACCAGCCTATTTCTTTCCAATGAAAGTTAAAAAGGATTCATTGAGATGATACATATCTATCTACGATAATTTCATGGTAATGAATTTCATACGTGCGAGGTTTCATTTCCAATATCACGACAAGGTCTTCTTTCTGGACAGCTCTGGTCATCCAGAGACGGTACCCAGAACTCTGGTACTCAAAAGAGGAAAAAAGATTAATGATAGGGGCTCTGTCATTAAAGATCAGCAGCGGAACCCTGTCCGTAAAGATAATGGATGATCTCGACGCAAGCGTATTGGTAGCTAATTCAAGTTGATCTCGCATGCTACATACATTTGAATTATAAATCACACGAAACTTCAGTAAATGGAATTAGAAACAGTCCAGTATATCACGAATCGCTAGCTCTTGATCAATCCTCGAAAAATAGGTTTTGAATCTTTAATGATTATGGTTTAGAACATTCATTTGAACTCTGCTCTCGAAATCTAAAAGCGCCTATTATTAAAAGAATTGAAGGAGGATGAACACCCGTTTAAGGTAGTGATTTAGGTGAAATTGGGTCAACAAAGCTTACTGTAGGGAACTACTTGAAATGGTAAAATCTAATAAAAAGAATAGAAAAGGAAATCGCTTTTAGTAAGTAAACTATCCTATAATAATATTATATTATAATATTATTTATGATAATAGAACTCAAGTTATATGGTAACTAAATATATATATAAACGCTACGATAAAAATAAGATAATCTGAATAAATATAAAAAATATATAAAATATAATATATATAATTATAATAAAATAATAATAAATTATATAATAATAATAAATATATATATAAATATATCTATCTATCTTATTATAATATATAATATATATATAATTACAATATATAATAATATAATATATAATATTATAAGTATATAATATAATATATATAATATATAATCATAATATATTATATATATATAATATATAATATAATATATATAATTATATAGTATAAGACTGTATACTATGATTTAATAGAGATATATCCTATAATTAAATAGTCAGGTATAAACAAAATACTGTATATATAATATACTATTAATATAACTTATATATATAAAACTAAATATTATATATACCTATCGATTATATGATATATATATACATTACTTAGATAATCATAGTATATATATTATACTAAATATATATATCGCTATATATATATATTATATACTTATATGTATTATATATATATATAATATAATGTATATATATATATATATTCATATATATATTATATATATCAGCTACTATCTATCTATTATATAATATAATATTATCTATATATATATTATTATATATGTAATATATATATATATATATATTTATGTATATTACTATATATATATAAATATAATACTATATAATATACTACTACTATAGTATAATTTATACTATGCTATTTATATATAGTATATCAGCACTATATATATATACGGTATATATAATATATATTTTATATATAATATATATATACGAGTACTAATACTATTTATTATGCCATACGTAAGAATACGAGTCCCCAAAATGGATTATTGATACTTTTATAGGCTATTATTATTCCTGTAATCTTTAGGCAAACACACATCTTCCATTACATAATAGCCATAATGGAAGCTTTTAACTACATAGAGTATATTTACATAAGTTCTACATAAGTTAATGTTTACATGTACACCTCGAAGAAATCCCACTTCTTTATTGATCAATAATATTATTTTATAAATAATTATAATAATACAATGTAAATTATGAAGAGAATCATTATTCTCGCGTGTCTGAATTGTTAAATAAATGATGGAGCATCTATTCTTGATATAGTGCTTTACTTATTATGTATTTTATATATGTATGTATATATATATATATATATATATATATATATTATTATATTATATATATTATATCCAATATATAATATATACACTATATCTATATATATATACTATATATACACATATACTATTGATTACATATATATATATACATATATATATATAGTATATATATATATATACTTAAATACTCTATACTATATATAAAGAATCTATCATAATTAGTGGTATCAATAAGTATATATATAGCTTAATAATTATATATATAACGATATATATAGATATTCAAGAATACTATATATACATATAGATGTAATAATGTAAGTTTTTATAATATATATATATATATATATATATATATATTATATATAGTAATATTATATATATATACTGTAATTCTTATAAGACCGCTATCGTAAAGTTGTCTTAAACGTTGTTCGGTTTATTTAAATTTAATAATCTGTGGCCAACGACCAATCACCTAAATCAATCATATCTTATGTAAAGTAATCATTAATACATCGATATCGCCTTGCTTAAACAATATGTATATCATCAAGTCCATATCATAAAGTATTATAGGAAGTAAGTTTCATCTTGGATAAACGTTGACAAAAAACTGTATTCATCAAGAATAGTTTTCTTGAAGAAGAGCACGAGTTTTTCCTCCTCGAAGGAATTCAAATTATTTTTGTATTTCAAGTTTATCTACTAAGATGCACTGCGTAGATAAACAATAATAAACCAATACTTAAGCATCATATGTCATATTGAATAAATAAAATAATAGAAATAAAATAAAAACTTAAACAAAATAAAAGAAAAATGAATAAATTAAGTAAATAAAAAAATAAAGAAATATTATTAAATAAATAATCATTAAATGATAAGTGAATACCTGAATAATTAGGAAAATTTCTTCCAAAAAAAGATTTGGCATATCATTTTAATATAAAATTTATATATATATACTAATTATATATATATACCCACTTTTATATGATATATATATATAGTATTATACACGGCCATGTAGACACTTAATCATTATATATCACATATATAATATACTATATACTTAAGAAACATTGTCTTTATCTAGCAAAGTCACACTATATATATTATTACTAATAACACTCGTATAAGGTTATACAGGGCAATACTAATATACATATATATATATTCGTCTAATACATGATTTACATATATATATATATATCTCAATATAATATATATTATATGCTTATATATATCATTTATATTGCATACATACTATATATTCTTATAACTCACATTTATTTAACTACCTTTGGTACTAGACACTCAAGTTATATACATATTAGATGTATATACGTTATATACTACCTATACCGTAATATGTATATTATATTATATATATATCTATATTTATATATTTATATATACCATATTATCAGTAGTTAATACATACTCAATATACTCTAATAATATATTTATAGTATCATTACATTTAGCAATAGTATAATATGCAACACTATATAATATATAATATAGGTAATATATATATTTATATATATTATTACTATATATATATAATTAACCCTATATTTCATCATTAATAAAATAATTTTATACTAATATATATATATATCATATTAACTATCTTAATGATGGCTAATATAAGCGACTATATATATATCACTTATATATTCCTATCACTAATAGAACTAATAAGCCTGATCTATATATATAATATAGATATTACACTAATTATATATATAGTCATACATCGTCGCTTAACCTATTATATTATATATAATATATATATATATATATATTTATATATATACATGATAATTTAGTTATCATAAGCTAAACTAATACTACTATAATTATTATATATTATATATAATATATAAACCAGGGATATTTTTAAATTAATACACTTTTATTCTAAGTATATCTCTATACGATAATGCTCTATGAATAGCTATTAATATATAACAATATCTAGATTACCATATATTCTAGTACAATTCCATTGGCAGCTGTAATCTGCCGTATTTACTAACTAGCTTAATACTACATAAGGTCGATACTCGATACCATATAGTAGTATCTATATTATAAATATATATTACACATATTCATCCAACTACATATCATATATCTCATACGCTTAAAGATATCATTATACGTATATATTATATATAATATATATATATCTAATGAATATATATTACGTATACACCCTATTACCTTATCTATATACCTTATATAATAAACTATATTATATATATATATAATATATACTAATATAATATAACTGTAACATAACTATTATAAGTTACTAACTAATATTGACTTATCAGTAAATATATATATATCTAAATTAAATTATTATACAGTATATATTATATTATATTATAATATATATTATAATAAAATATATATAATATTATATATATATACGTATATGATAGTTATATATATATATATATATATATATATAATTATACTATATACATATATATATATAGTATACCTATACTATTATACTATAATATATATAAAAGTAGTTATAATAATTTCTAGTTTATATATATATATATCATATATAAATATAGTATATATATTATATATACTATATATATACTATTATATATATAACTATATATTGAAATGAAATATATAATATATAGTATAATAGATATACTGTCAAACGGTCCATCAAATGGCTAGCATTTGTTCAAGGAATTAATCTTAAGCATGATACATAATTAGAAAAGTCACAGAAAAGCAATAGCCGATTATATTTAGTACGTACGATTTTATTACCAGAGGGGATTAATGTACAAAATCAATTCCCTTTTAATTAAATACAATAGATAGTCAAAAATTCTTCATAGAAGTCTCCACAATCCACTTCTGGAAATGCATAGGTATTACTCTTTTTCAACTTATCAACCAATCTAGGATTTGATTCTTTACTCTTTTCTTTGAATTTATTCAATCCAGTTGCAATTTAGCTTAATATTGAAACGGGATGGCTAGGTATCTCTGGCCTGTTCAAGATTACCAACTATATACGAATTAGGTCTCTTTTTTGGAATTAGAATTTATCGACGAATGGTTCTTCTATCTTCTCTCTCTCTCTCTTCTCTCTCTCTCTCTCTACTCTCTCTCTCTCTCTCTCTCCTCTCTCTCTTCCCTCTCTCTCATCTCTCTCTCTCTCTCTCTCTCTCTCTCTTCTCTCCTCTCTCTCTCTCTCTCTCTCTCTCTCTCTCTCTCCTCTCTCTCTCTCTCTCCTCTCTCTTCCTCTCCTCTCTCTCCGACACACAATTATCATATTCTTAGCATAATATAAAATTTAAAAACTTATTTAATAAACTTTTGAGCAATTATATTATACATATAATATATATATATATATATATATTAAGATATATATATATATAATATATATATATATATATTATATATATATATATATATAATATTATATATATAATATATATATAAATATATATATATATATATTATATATATATATATATATTATACAGGAGCTCACGTTTGCTTCAGTGGGTTAAAAAGGCGAGCTGTCTTTGGGCTCGCCGTTCAGAACGTTGAATCCCCTCTTTAGTTTATGGAGTTCAGGATCCTCCTTCGAGCTAGTGAACGGAACACAAAATATTGTCGTCGTAGTAGGAGCGTTTTCTGTAATATTTACGTATTACAATTACGGCCAGCCTAGTGTATTCACTAAATCTCAAATACACAAATCATTACTGCAACAAAACACATACAGCAGAACAATCTAATTTCAACATATTTACAAATTCACTCTTCTCATGCTTACTACGTATTGGACAAGGTCGCGTATATATGCGGTGCGAACCCACGCCCGCAGGTGGCAAGCCACATACGACCTGAAGATTGCATATAAGCGGAGTGGCTTGCTATGGGCCTCATTATCCATGCACTTAAAATAATATATATCACTTGGTCAGAAACCATACAAATACTTTCCCTGACCAATTCCGATCTCGGGATTGAGGAGAGCTAGTGGGTGAAG
>JABUQX010100687.1:0-17500 GCA_015478945.1 Trachelipus rathkii | reverse complement strand
CGTTTTTTTTACCACTTTGAGGTTGCGAGGATAATGGACTCAGAAACGATAAACCAATAACCGCTCATGTTCTCCATTATAGAGGTGGATATTTGTGTGTGTGGCCTTTTCTATTCCCTCTTTTTTAAGTAGAGTTGTTTGATAAGCTCACGAAACAGGAAGACAGAAAAAAGAGGGACGACCTAAAAGTCCCCCCCCGTCAGTACCCCGGAATAGATAGGCCGCGGAGAAGAACCCCAAACCGGATATATTCAATCGTCTTCTTGTTTACCCGTGACGAGTATTCGTAATCCGTTTTTAAAAAAAAAAAAAATTCATACATTTGGCACCTTTGACAGTCGTGCAGCTCGGAGTTTCAGCTCAATAAGCATCTTCGTAAATTGTCATAAAAAAAACTTGTCATATATTGTTTCAAAAAACATTCTTTTTTAATTTAACTAAATAATTTAATTTTTAAAAAGCGTTATTTTTTTATTTATTTTTTTATATTATATCCGCATACACATCAATATATAAGAAAACTTGACAACAGCATAGTAAATACGTCGCAGGCAGTACGTAAAAATGTCTCACACTGAACAACACCATGAGCCAATGGGCTAAAACCTGGATTAACCAAAAATCATATATTTAATTTTTCGAATGTTCTAGCCATTCCCACCATTTCTTTTCTCGTGCATAGCTTGTTCATAGTTTCTAGTTACGCACTGAACACTTTCGTGGATGACTGAACCTAAAATATAATTAATATAAATATATAAATAATATATATAAATAAAATATAAATATATATAATATATATAATATAATTATATATATATATATTAAATATATATATATAATATATAAATAAATAATAAATATATATAATAAAAAATGAGACGAACTGCCCAGTGGAAATGGAGGAACCGGAAAAAAACAACGCAATAATATATAAATAGTATAAGTAAATAATAATATTATATATTATAATAAATAATATATTAATAGTATAAATAATATTAAATAAATAATAATAGATAGATGATAGAGATCTGAGATGATTCATATATAAAATAAAATATAATTTCATTGTAGTGTACGAATATAATATATGTATAAATAATTATAAGATGAATATGTGAAGATTTATTAGAGTAGTTATAATATGATATAGATAAAGACTGTTAAATGGAAAGAGAGAGATTGAGATAATAAAAAGAAATAGATAATATAGTACATTTTTTTGTCACTTATAGTATTCTGATTTTTTTCGGTGTGATTGTATAAAAAGGGTTGAAAGAGAGATGATAGAGATACATAAGATATATGAATGAAAAATGAAGCCTCGACTGCAGGATGTTGAGATCGAGTAAGAACAGAGGGGGAGAGTCCGAAATAATAAAGAAGAGTGGAAAATACAAGAGAGAAAGAAGACAAGGAGGAAGAGATTTAGAAGAAAGAAAGAGCAATAAGAGAGAGAGAGAAGAGTGGAGAGGAAAAGAGAGAGAACAGAAGAGACGAGATCTATTTCTGTGTTCCATGTTATGTTGAAGAGAGAGGGATGAGGAGAAGTAAGAGATGAACGAGAGAGGAGAGAAGAATTAGAAGATGTGTAAGAGAAAGAGAGCAGAAGAGAGAGAGCCATTTTCGATAAACAATATTACGCATGAAAACTAGACCCGTGAAATTACTGTATTTGATACGATTAGGGATGAGATCTCTAGACTAGAGACAGCCATGAGGGAAACATCGTATATGATCAAGCCGTCATCCCGTTTGTTCAGGATACTTTATAATGAGTGTGAAACATGGGAAGAAGATAAAAGCTATGTATATTATAATTCAAGAATAGAGTAGTAATAAGAATTAATTACAATATCAGCAAAAATATTTGAGCGTGATATGTAAAATATTGAGTGCAAAATTAAAAATTAAATCTAATTATAAGAAATATAAAGGTGGATAAGGAAGGCACCAAAATTTTAATTTCTTAGATACTTCTTAGTGTCGGATATATTAACAAACAGGTAATTAAATTAAATATATTAAAGTGGGTGGAGAGAAACTTTTCTATATTGACTTCACTCAAAAATATTCATGTATGAGATTTTAGGTCTTATTTATTTAAATGGTATAAAGGAAATTAGTATAAGGTATAGAATGGACCATTTGCGTTAATAAGGCTCTGGGTGAAAAAGTTAAAGCTCGTATAAATACATGAAGGAATAGTTGATCAAAGCACCACAAAATGGGCGTCCGGTCGTGCTTAGCTCAGCGGAGAGCACTCGCCCAACTTAAGCGAAAGACTCCGAGGTTTCGTCAACTGGAATCGGAACAGTCTGAGTGAGCATGTTCCTCGTCGTTTCTTTGGGCTCCATATCGTCTCCTTGCTCAGACAAAAAATTGAAGTCACACCACCTCCTAGATTAAGCGGTTCTTTGCCGTGAGTAAGTGGTGGTTAACTTGTAAAAAAACCTATATACTATAAATATATCATAAATTATAAAGTATATATATATATATCTATATATATAGTATATATACGTATACTTAAATAATTATAATTCAATAGACTAATTAATTAGTATTTTATTATCGTGTAAACATCTCCTCTGTGCCTCTCTTCATATAAATTACTACCTTAATATGGTACATTAATTATATTATATAAAATAGTATAAATATTTATATATAAATATATATTTATTATAATATAAATATTTACTATATATATTATATATATTATATTATATATATACTTATATATATATATATAGTATAATATATTTATATATAGTATATTTATTATTATATAGTATTATAATATATATATATATATATATTAATTAATATATATAATTATAATTAATTTAATAATATATTAATATTATAAAATACGTATATATATAAATAATATATATATATTATTTAATTTATTACTAAATACAATATATTATAAATAGTATAATATATAATATATATAATATAATATTATAGGCTTTTAGTACTTTTATGTTTCCGTGTAATTTTCGATGTATAATAGATAGAATTTTAGAGTGCGAGTGAGTTTTATATATCTTCGGTAATTCTGCTAGTGATACCGAGTAGATATGACTATACTATATATACATATAATACTCATAACCTATAAACTAACCATATACCTCTAACTCATACCATAACCTAATACCTATAAGCCAACCATAATACACTAATACTAACCTATAACCCTAAATATCCTAATATATACTATGAATACCGCTAACCTAACCATATACTCTAAACCTACCGTAAAATTAATTACTATATTATTATCTAGCAATATTAAGAATTCTGCTAAATTAATAAGTAAACCGCTGCCAATAATACATTATACACTTAAATGATATAAAACAATGATACTATTAATAAAATTAACTCTAAAATAGCCAATATATATTTAATTATATATATATTATACATATATATTATATAATATCTCTACATTAATAAATATATTATTAATATATTATATATATAATTATATTAATATATATATATATAATTAATATATATATATAATAATATATATAGATATATATATTATATATAATATAATATTATATAATATATAATATTTATATTATATATATAATATATAATATTTAGTAATTACTTTTTAAGTTATATGTTAGATTAGTTAGTAGTGTGTTTAGTTTATTGGATTAGTTAGTTAGTTAGTTAGTTTATAGCCACCTAACCGCTATCCATGAATTTGGGTGGTTCATTACCTACCACAGTAGGGTCTTTGGTCAGGGGAAATTGTGTGACATGCGTTTCCTAACCAAATGAGGAAATTATATATGCAAGATTCATGTTAAGCTTGCATAATAAGCACCATGCCTTCGGCTTAACTCATTTGAAAATTAGTTACCACGGGATAGTGGTTTTCGAATCCAGAATGGATACGGATCTTCTTTGCTAAAAGGCGAATGACGTGTAGTGTGAGACTTGGCGTGCCAATACGAACGACGGAGTAAATCGACGATATGCATCATTTTGTAGAAGAGAGAGGAGATAAAAGTTTTTACGTCATCGAAGGGCGTCGCACGGCTGTCGAAGAAACGAACGTCTGTGGACGATGAGATGGAAAAATTGCTTCTGATTTGATTGAAAGAGAAGAAACTTTCAGGTGATACTGTCACCGAGGCTACTATCTGCGAGAAAGCACGCCTCTTGTACGACGATCTTTGCAAGAAGTCTTCTAGAACGTCGTCGGAAGAACCTGCGGATACTGCGGAACATTTCAAAGGCCAGTCGAGGCTGGTTTGAAAAATTCAAGTGGAGAATTGGCGTCCACAGCGTAGTTCGGCATGGTGAGGCAGCCCGTTCGGGCATCAAGGCGACTGAAGCGTTGGTTAAGGACTTCACCTTACTCGTCGCATCGCAGGGCTGCGTCTCACAATAGATTTTTTAAATTTGACGAGACAACCCAATTTTGGAAGAAGACGCCGAAATGAGAAGCTGCCAGGCCATAATCCTATGAAGGAAGGCTGACGCTTGTTATCTGCGGTAACGCCAGTGTACACTGCAAAATCAAGCCTCTTCTGGTTTATCATTCGGAAAATCCGGGCGCCTTCAAGACTCGCAACATAATCACGGAGAAGTCGCAAGTGATGTGGAGGGCTAACGTGAAGGGCTGAGTCACCAGGAAATTTACCATCGGTCTGTGAACACCGCCTTCTGCCCGACTGTTAAGAAATTCCGACTTGAGCAAAGCTTTACTATCAAGAAACTACTCGTCCTTGATAATAACACTGGTCACCCTCCGAACCTTCAGAATGAAATTTTAAAAGAGTTCAGCATCATCGAGAACCTCTACTTGCTGCCGAGCACAATCCCTATTTTGCAGCCATAGATCAGCAGGTGATTTCGAACTCCAAGAAGCTGTACAACAAACATTTGTTTCATCGGTGCTTCGAGGTCACGGAGACACTGCGTCATTTCTGGAAGGGTCATTTTAATATTGTCAGCTGTTTGAAAATTATCGATCTGGCGTGACAGAGCATCACTAGAAGAAACCTGAATTCGGCGTGGAGGAAGCTGTGACCTGAAGTCGTTTCTGAAAGAGACTTCGAGGATTTGAACCTGAAATGCCTGTTGTGGAAGAGATCGGATCTCTTGATAAATCCATGGGACTGGTGGTGGAAGATGCCTACGTGAATGAACTCGTCGAGGGCCACGGAAAGGAACTGACGACGGAAGAACTTGTGGTACTTCAGAGACACCACCATTCGGACGTGGTCAAGTAAATTGTATCGGAGGTAAAAGCAGGAACATCGGAGGAGACGCTGCCGTCCACGAAATTGAGATAAATATTTTAGAAGTGGCAAGAATTGTCTAATTTTGTAGTAAAACATCACCCGAATAAATTAAATTCAAGGCGTGCAGCTGCGTTGTTCAATCATAACGGTATGGCGCACTTTAAAAAAAATTAAAAAGCCGTACTAAACAAATCTCGCTTGACAGGTTCCTGAAAAAATGACCTGCAGAGGGTGACCAAAGTTCACCAGGCAAAAAGCCTAGATTAAGTGAGACAGTGCGAGAGAGCACGACAGAAAATGTACCTGACGTTTTAATGGAAGGAGATTCTCCTTCCAAACAGTAATCCTCCTCCTCCCCGCTCCACCACCTCCTTCACTCCCAGATCGTCTTAGTTCCAAGGTATAAATAACTTATTAAAACCTGCTTACTTCTTTGCCTTATCCTTTACAGTACTGTATAATGTTTTTATAATTGTTATGTTCTTTCTAACTGCACATTTTGTTATTTAAAAATACTGTACTTAAAAAATTTTGGGGTGCATTTTTTGGGGGCTGAAACTAATTAATTGAATTTCAATTAATTTAAATGGAGATAATTGTTTCTTAAAACGAGCTCACTTTCTGGAAAGTCAGGGGAAAAAAAAATTTGTCAAAAAGTTACAGGTTGGAAGCGAGGATGAAGTCAGGGAAATTCCAAAAACAGTCATGGAAATTTTAAATTTCAAAGATAAACTTACGAAGAGATGAACCATAAGTAACTCTATTTTAGTGATATATTTTTTTTTCCTTACTGTTTAATTTTGTGGGATGAGAGATGTATTTGATAAGTGAATGAAAAGGATGGCCAGGAATGACAATTCCTAAATCTACTCTATCTGTTTCTTTCTATTTTTAGTTCACTATTACCTACTATTCTTTCTATTCTGTCCGTAGAGGTGTTCCAAGTTCATCCTTCCGATTGAAGGTGATTGGTATATGGATGTGTTTTTAGACTGTATGACTTATTTCTTCACTCAGTTTATACTTTTTTCTTTTTAAAAGAATTATACTTTTGAGGTGTTTTTTTTTCGAGGTTTGACGAAGTGATTTGGATTTTGTTCAGTTGAAGATATTTTTTATTTATTTTTAAAATGACTTCATTACAAAAACCTTAACTTTAACGACCCGTGGTTGGGGACGTCAAACTGAACCTTTGTTCATTTCTGTCACAGATTTAGAATGTCTCGTACTTAATATTATGGAAAGAGTTCTTAAGGTCCAGAAAAATGCCTGCTACAACCAACAACTAAGCTGTTTGCATTAGATTTACATGACACAAATTTGAATGCCAGACTGTGCAATCAAAATGACAGAAAAGATATTGAAAGATGGCAATCAGCTAAACTTTCCTATGGCTCTCACTTGAATCCTATTTTTGTTTTCATCAGCCAGAACAAGGGAACAAAGTTGATTTATTGCTAGAGGCATTGTACAACAATAACCGAATCCATATTTTTCTAGAAAGAAAAAGCACAATATCTACTCTACTTTGCAGTGAAGCTCATTCTACTTGAATAAATTCAAAATTTTAGGTTTTTGTCCTTCTAAGAGACTTGATGAGGTTTTTTTCTTCTATAGCACCTGAGAAATCAATGTTATGCGGAATTGTGGCAAATATTAAATTAGTACTGATTTTTCGCAATGGCAAATAGCGACAGTGGAAGGAGGGTTAAAATAAAGCAATTTTAGTGGAGAATTTGAAAGAACATAGTCTGATTCTCAAAGAACAGTGCACAATGCTAAAATCTTCTGAAAGTATTCATAAAGTTCCTATCACTCAAAAATTTGACGAAATGTAAGAGCTGCCCATAGAATATTATCCATACATATGAGTCAAAACAGAACCAAGAAAAAGAAGAGAATAAAATAGGTTGAAAAAAGAATATTATCCATACAGATGAATAAACTTGAAGAGCAGAGAAAGATGTTAAAACTGAAGGCTTTAACAGAAGAAGACGCTATTAAAACAAAAAATAAGCTATAAGATCTCAGATGCAGTAATTCCATAAAGTTCCTACCATCAAAATGTTGACAATGTAAGAGCTGCCCATAGGATATATGAAGAACTTCTTCCAAAACAGAAAGAAAAGAAGAGAATAAAAAAGGTTAAAAAAAGATATTATCCATACAGATTAATAAATCTTGAAGAGCAGAGAAAGATGTTATAAACTGCAAGGCTTTATACAGAAGAAGACGTCTATATAATCAATAATAAGCTAAAGATCTCATGAAAAGTATTCATTAAAGTTCCTATCACCTCAAAAAAGCTTGACAAAATGTAAGGAGCTGCCATAGGATATATGAAGACATCTCAAGAGTCAAACACAGAAAGAAAAAGAGAGATAAAAAGAGAAATTATCCATACAGATTAATAAACTTGAAGAGCAGGAAAGATGTTAAAAACTGAAGGCTTTAACAGAGGAAGGTGTAATAAAATTCCACATGCTTGATCAGAAAAAGTTAATCTAAATCTCACCATTTAGAACTTTGTGATTACCGTGGACGCTATTCACCTAGGCTATTAATGTAAGGTCTTTTGTATTTATTTTCCTTTTTGTATAAAAAAACTGTTTTCTTTTGAAAAATAAAAAGGAAGTTTCATTACGCGAGAGGTAAGGTATTAGGCTGAATTACTAAAAAAAATAATTTTTTTTAAATTCTTCATTGGATGATGAACAATTTTCTAAAGTAAATTTTCAATAAATTTAATGTATGAACTGAGAAATAGGCTGCAATGATAATTAATAGATATTTTATATCACCCAAAAATAACGAACACGCCTGTCAGGGTAAATTGCAGATTTGGTCCGGGAAAGTCAGGGAAATCAAAATTCAACAAATCTCAGTTGAACCCTGTTTAAACGAGCTCGCTCTCAGAACGAGTTAAACTCGTAGTAAGATGTACTACTTTACTGTTAGATACTATGCAGCAAAAGTGGCAACTTCGATTTTTAAGATTAACTTGTGGATTAAGCAGCCGCATCTCGATATATTGATAATATTCCGACCTCAAGTATTTTTAGATTACTGAATGAAGTTGAAACCTTTAAAATCACATCTCCACAAATCGCCAATACTTTTCAAAAAGTAAACAAGAATTGTAAGAGACATTATTTAACACCTGATAAAAAGTGATAGCAGGCCTAACTAAATACATGAAAATAACTACTAATGAAACTTACTCTATTTATCTCCGATGTTGAATACGATGCAGTTTGTTATGTTTAAAGTGATTTAATAAACGCAAAATAATACTTTTACTTACTAGGCACCACCGTGCCTATTATTTATACAAAGAAATAGTATACAAAAGATATATGATTACTAATTTAACTACTTTAAGTATATACTTATGCTGCCCACGTTTACGATCGTAAACCAAACAGTATTTGCGTTTCTTTATGTAAGCACTCCCTAATTGATTTGTTTATTCACAATATTTACCAATTTTATTACACCTACTTGTTTTGAAACTATTTAACTATTCCAGATTTTCTACTGCATTTCCATGGATACTCTCATCTTCATTCGACATTTTTGCATTTTGACTCATTTAATTATTTCCTTATTACATTACATTAGATGTATGATTTCTAAGCTGGAAAATGATTAAGACACCATTAATAAATTATGACAAGAAGAATATAAGACCCTATTCTAATCTACTCTAGTACTGACTTTGGTCAGTACACATTAATAAGGAAAACTATTGAAGACTACTTTTAATGTCCCTTATCCAAGTAGAAGCGTACATCCCATCTGCATCAAACCATCAAACCACAACTTAACCTAATACCACAAACACACTCCTACCTTCCACAAATGCCCTCAAAACTTACATACCGTAATGCACACACCACTAAATACCACTTTTGTACTTTTCCACTCACACTTCAACACCACTAATCACTCTTCTTACACTCTTCCCTTTCATCTTCACTGCTCTCATCACTCTCACTCTTATACTCGTCATAATCCCTATCACTTAATCTCCTACTGCTTTTCCCCTTGATTGTAGCTTCCCACTCACTCTCATCAACTAGACTAACATCGTCGCAACCATTCTTTTTTCTCCAACTTTCATAACCATGCTCTTTTCTCCAACTTTCAAAACCCGAAGAAAAACACGCCTTAAGCTTACAATCATCGTCATTTTCATACCTATCAACATCCTCTTCACTCTCACTATCATCCTTAACATCCTTGCTCCCATCCACATTTTTTACAACAACATTCAGAGTTTTTATTGTTTCGTGTCATCTTTACTCCATTTTACTACCATCATTTGTCTCTGACTTCTCTTTCACTTTTCCACTTTTGTTTCTGTCACATAACATCTATTCCTTCGAATAATCACCTTGTTTTTTCTCTGCTGTCATACCTTTTGTCAAGGCTCTACGCTCATATCACATATCTCCTCAATCGCCTTCATCACTTCATCATTCTTTTCTTTTTCAGACATACCTCTAGCATCACCAGTCCTTTCCATTTGCATTGATACCTCTATCCATTCTACGTATTTGACTACCACCATACCTACTGCACCACAGGTGCCCACATCCACCTAAATTTATCCCTCTTCTCTCTCAACTCTTCATCAATATTTCAATTAGATATATTACATATTACATATGGTATGGAGTCACAGAGTTTGGGTTCGAAATTTATTACCTAATGAATATTTCTCGTTAAGTGTAGAGCTCATCGTGCAGAAATCTTGAACCCGATTCTTCACGAACACTAGTTCTTACCTTCCTTCTTTCGCTCCAGTTCCCATCACAGCTTTTCTCACTTCTTCCATCCATCTCCTCCTCGGTCTCCCATTCTCTCACTGTGTTCTTCTTCTCACTACTTGTATTCCTCATCACATGTTGTATTCTTTCTACATTTTGACCTCCTTTATTCGAATCACATCCATCCTGATTCTTAGGATTCCTATGTAATGCACAAGCTGGTTGAAGTCCTTTGTCATTTCTAAAAGCGGGCTCACAACGACTTTCTCCTTGAAGAATATATCGTTTGAAATTAATCAGTGAGTGAATGACGAATCATTCCACTCAGTGTTAGTATGTTAAGTATTTTCGGGACTTAAGCTTATATACGCTTGAGTTTGCACTGAAGGGATGTGGCATCCCTTTGTGGTTTTACATTTAAATTTTTCTTATCCTTCTGTAATTGTTTTAATAAAGGTTTGGTGGAGTGTATCAAAGTCAGATTGCACGTGATGTAACTTATCCAGACTTGCAGAAGTTATTGCTGAAAGAAATGTCAACAACAGTGTCAGTGGATACTCTTACCTCAGAACAAAGTGTAAGTGCAATAAGTTTGGAAGTGTTATTGTAAAAAAATTTTTTGTTAATTACGTTAATACTTTTTTTTTTATTCCAATATTAAATTTATTCTTTTTTTTTTAATCCATAATCATTATTTAATTAGTGATATCGCTTTTAAAATTCAAAATTTAAAGTGTTTTGCAACTTTAATTTTCAAATTTTCCATAGCTTATATAATCTTTAATTTTTAGTCATTGCATTAATTTTTTTAGTTAATGTATAAGACATGACTGATTTCACATTTTTACTTTAGCCATATTTTGGATTCATCTTTTTAATGCATAATATACATTAATGTATTAACTATTTTTATTTCCATATATTGTGTAAAATTTACAGAATGGGTTATTTATGATTGGCATTGATAATGGAACAAAGAATGTGACTTTACTGGAACCTGATTTGGATCATCCTCTTCTTCATCTGAATGTGGATGAAGCCTTGTCAATATGCCACCCACTAGCTGGACCTCTTCATATTAAGCTAATTCTTCAGTGGACGGCAGATAATAAAGAAAAGTATGCAATGAAAAATATTTTCCATTTTAAGGCGATTTTGATATGAACGAGGTGTAAACTTAATATATGATAATTATAAAAAAATTATATTTTTAGGTACATCACAGATGATGTAGATCATATTGATGAGCATTCGAGTGTAGATGAATTAAAGAAAAAACCACCAGAATGTGCTCCTGTCACTTTAAGTGATTGCTTACAGGTATAAGATATGTGTACCGTATTTAACTCACATCTACCTTATCAGTTTATATCATCTCTTATCATATTTAGACTCAGAATGGTTATCAAAATAAGTTTAGAATGCACAGTATGCTTAAAGCTTACATATTTTCTTCTTTCATCAGCTCCACACCTCAGCAGAAATGTTGAGTTGCGGTGACGCATGGCATTGCCCTACTTGCAATAGGAAACAACAAGTGCTCAAAAGATTAAACCTTTGGTCTGCGCCTCAAGTGCTTGTTATTCATTTAAAAAGATTTAAGCAAGTAAGAATTTTCACAATATTACTAGGGTGATACCTATGTATCGTTATTAACAAACCAATTAACTCAATTTAGCTAACATCCACCTCAAAATGTAATGGATGACATTAAACGTATATAAACATCATTTCATGTCTGTCTATATACTTTTTAATCAAAGGTACTTAACTCTCTGATTTTATGCTTGTTATGGATTAGGGTGCAGTGTAATTGATGAACACATTTTTGGTTAAGAAAGATTGCAATTTGGTTTAGAAAAAAGAAAGCAATTACATATTGCAAAAAAAAAAAAATGTGAAATTTAGTTTTCATTTTTTTTTCTAAACAGGTTTCATTAAGTAGTAATTCTTCAAAACTGAATACAATTGTAAATTTTCCCTTAAATGGATTTGATATCTCCGATCACATGGCTGGTCGTCACATAACTTCAAACAGTATTGCCCAATCTAATGCCTTAGAGAACGCCGCTGCAAATAAAGTCCTTGGTGGTGTTTGGTCACCATGGAAGAGACACAAAAAATTTAATGTAGCCGGAAAGGACCACGTTTATGACTTATATGCAATATGTAATCATCATGGTAGAGACTTGCAAGGTGGTCATTACACAGGTAATTCATTTTTTATTTCTCTTTACTAATTGATTTTTCAATATAACTTATTTTGTAATTATTTTTTTAAATATTTACAGCTGTATGTCGCAATCCAACAAATGGTAAATGGTATACCTTTGATGATTTTAACATAGAAGAAATACCACAGGAAAAAGTAATTGATCAAGATGCTTACATTCTCTTCTATCAGGTGAGGACTTTAAATAAATCAAATTTTTATATCTCTGTATATTTATAGGTTCCTTGTATCCTGTTCCAAATTTTGAAGTGACATTAAAAACTGTAATAGGTTTTTAAGATCATTTCGGACCCTATATTAGCCAGCTTATGTCGATAGTCGATACAGATGATTCGGTATTTGTAAATATCTAATATTGTTTGAATTAAGCTTTAAATATTTTATTACATTCTTATTGCTTCTATTTAAAATGTCTTTATTTGTAATCTTATTATGTAATCATAATTTTAATGGCTATCAAAAGAACTAACTCCTTTAATCGCAAAAAAAAAAAAAACCAAAAATCCCTTCGTAAAACTGGAAGATTCTTTACGATAATCTTCTTTCTTTTAGTTACTAATCAACCTAGAGGAAGTTAATGCTATGTAAATAATAATTTATAGTACATAGCATCCAAACCACTGTCACAATAATAGAATAGTACTAATATAACTTATTTATTTCATAATACATCATTTAGACTTATTATTTACTCTTAAGCTCCCTTTTTCTTCTGAAAATTATAGTTTTTTTTTTTTTTTTTACATAAATTTAATTTTCTGTAAATAAAAAAGAATAACTATTAAATTAAATCTTTTATGCATATTAGAGAATAAAACTGAAATCATGTAGTAAGAAAGTGAATGGTGGAATGAAGAGGTGATCCAAGCGGTAAAATGTAAAAAAAGAGGCGTGGTTGAATGTTCTGAATGCTAATGATAATGTTTCGAAAGAAAGGTGTATGGAATATATAGGGAGGAAAAGAGCAATGCTAGAGGTAACATGGGTAGAAGAAATTGAAGAGGTAAATGAATGGTTTGGAAGAAGGATGAATGGAGACTTGTTAGGTTAGGTTAGGTTAGGTTAGGTTAACAAGGGAATAAGAGGATAGTTCCGAGGGATTGGAGGAGAGCAGTATAGTCCCTTATACTAGGGTAAGGGAGATAAAGGAACTGTAGCAATATAGGGGAATTACTTTATTGAGGTGTTGTAGGAAAAGATATACGCTGGTATTTGGTCGAAAGAGTGCGTCGAGTGACTGAAGGACTGATTGGTGAAGAACAGGGTGCGTATAGGAGTGGTAGAGAATGTGTGGATCAAATCTTTACATTGAAACAAATATGGAAATGAGGGAGAAGAAGAATAAAGGTATTTAGGTTTATGGATTTGTAACAGACGTACTGATGGGTTAATAGGGAAGCTCTATGACAGGTTGTTAGTGAATATAAGAACGACTATGAAATGGAATCAAAGTTGTACGACGATAGTGAGGGGCGTGTGTAAGAATAAATGGTGGTCAAAAGTAATTGGTTTAGTATTAATAGCGGCGTGAAGCAGGGATGTGTTATATGTCTCCTTGGTTTATTCAATTTGGTATAGTGGATTGGGGTTATGAATTAGAGTGGGGGTGGCGGAAATGGTGTTAGAATGATGGAATGGAGATGAGTGGAGGTCCGCCCCCTTAATTTATATGCGGATGAACTTGGGTTTTGTGGCGCGAATCTGAAACAGAGTTTGAGAGGATTGGTAGAGAGATTGGCAGTGTGTGTAAAAGAAGGGGTTTGAAAAGTAAACGAGATAAGAGTAAGGTTATGGTTGTAAGTAGGGTTGGGAATTTTTTTTTTTTCAAATTCGTGTTTTTTCAAGAAAAAATGTTTTTTTTCGTTTTTTCGTTTTTTTTCAGTTTTTTTCGTTTTTTTCAATTAAATGTATTTTTAAAAATATAAAGAGGTAATATATGATATTCACTTGAGTATTTTCATTTTCAACTATAAGGATACTTGAAATTAAACAATATTCAATTATGATTTTAATAAAAACGCAAACTACTTTCTCTTGAATTTATCAATTGTTTTCGTTACAATTTACAGTAGGTGTAGCCTGCAGACTGCTGTTTGTAGGCTTCTATTTACTAATTTAACTATGTATTTTCCATTTGTAAATTTATCATATTTAATAATTACTTTAAAATATAGTATATTATATTTATATAAGAATTAGTCCTGAATTATACCAAGATTGTACATGAAGGAGGATGAGTGAATGACTAAATTAAATATTGGCTTTGGAATATCCTTTTGAATCACTAATCACTAGTCCCCATTCCCCAGACTTCTAATCACTAGTACTGACTACTGTGCTGATGACTACTGTCAAGTCATTATCAACTGGGCTCATCAGCGTGCTCAGCCACATTTAATTTTGAATATACTGATAAGTCTGATATCTCAGTCGTATGAAAGTATCGTGTGAGAAAGACAGTGGTGAAGGAGCAGGGACAGTAACAGGACTCTTAAGCTTAGCTTCCTTAGCATAATCATCTCTCTCAGTTGGCAATTTTCAGAATTTCCTAGTTCTAGATATGAAGCAATAAATACTAGTTTTTGCAACGTCTACACAACAAAAGTTATATTTAATTGGAGGGCCTTTGCCACCTTTTATTTCCTTAAAAGTACAGTCCACACGATTTTGCATGTGGCATTTTCTAAATTCTGATTAAAATATTTTGATAAAATGTTACTGAAAGCTGAAACAGAGTAAGAAACATAATGAAGCCACAAACAAAATATTATGAAGATATCAAAATCCAGAATATAAAATAGAAAATAGGAAAATAGGAAAATTTTGAACACAAACTCAGGGGGCTTCCACCTTGTAAGAAATTGGAACCAAGAAAATGTCCAAATTAGAGCATATTTGCTAAAATTTATAATATAATTGTCAAAACATATTACTTCACATTAATTAATTGAAAAAGACGAAAATAAATTTTTTAACTTGTTTTTTGCAGGCTGTGTTTTTTTCATGAAAAAAACCGTTTTTTCGGAAAAACGAGCTTGTTTTTTTCCTTTCCCAAACCCTAACTGTGAGTGAGGATAATCCTCAGTGTGAAGTTATGTCGATGGTGAGCAGCTTTACAAGTGTCTGAGTTTATAATATTTAGGATTAGGGTTGAAGGAAAAAAACCAAGCTCGGTTTTTTTTCGAAAAAACTGTTTTTTTTTCAATGCAAAAAATAAGCAGCCTGAAAAAAAACAAGTCAATTTGTTTTTTCGTTTTTTTCAAAATTAAGTTGTGAATTTCAAATGTTTGAAAAAGTTATATTATAAATTTAGCAAATAATGCTCCTAAATTGGACCATTTTTGGTTCTCAATTTTTTACACGAGGTGGAACCCTGAGTTTGTGTTCAAAATTTTATGGGTTTTTCCATATTTTATTTTATATTCTGAATTTTGATAATCATAATTTGTTTGTGGCTTCATTAATGTTTTCTTACTCTGTTTTCAGCTTTCAGTAAACATTTTTATCAAAATTATTAATCAAATTCCGAAATGCCACATGCAAAAAGTCGTGTGACCGTACTTGTTAAGGAAAAAAAGGTTGCTTTCATTCCTCGCATGAAATATAACTTGTTGTGTAGACGTGCAAAACTTGTATTTATTGCTCATAATCTAGAACTAGAAAATTCTGAAAATTTGCCAACGGAAGGCAGAACTCCCTAAGGCAGCTAGGCTTAAGAGTCCTGTTACTGCCTCTGCTCCTCACCACTGTTATTCTCACACAATACTTCATAAGACTGAGATATCAGACTTATCAGTCATATCAAAATGAAATGTGGCTGATCACCTGATGAGCCCATGATAATGAGCTGCACACAGTAGCCACAGCACATGTAGTCAGGTACTCAGTAGTGACTGAGGTCTGGGGACGTGGGGACTAGTGATTAGTGAATCAAAGTTGATAATCCAAAGCCAAATATTTAATAACGACTGAAACCTCCTTCATTTACAATCTTGGTATATTTTAATTTCAATATTTTATATTTATTTGCCATCCCTTAAGTCATTGAGTTGTCATTCAGACTCATTCTATAATAAATATAATATACATTATATTTAAAGTAAATTATAACTATGAATTATGATACAAAATGTAAAATACATAGTTAAATTAGTAAGTAGAAGCTTAAACACTAGTCTGCAGGCTACAACCTACTGTAAATGTAACGAAATAATGGAAAAATTATAAGAGAAAGGTAGTTCTGCTATTTTATAGAATCATAATGGATATTTGTTTAATTTCAGTATCTTTTATTTGAAAAATGAAAATCCTTCAAGTTTGCTTTGTTACTTGTGCCATTGTGGTGATTTATACGTTACATTTATGAAAAAACTGAAAAAACATGAAAAAACACGATTGAAAAAAAACGGTTTTTTTCCCAATCCTATTTAAGGATATATGTTGGATAAGAAGGGAACGGATGTAATGCAGAGTTAGTAGGAAAGTTGTGAATGGCAGAAGGTGGCCGGTGCAATATTAAACAATTGGTGAATGTAAAGGGCTAAGTCTTGAGTGCTCTAGGTCTTTAGATGGGTATTTTTCCTTTATTAATGAAGCATTCGATCAAATCTGGAATGGGAAGTTCAGATCCTAGATTTCAATGTGTTCAAGATGGACAGACAATCTTAGGGAGTGCTAGGTGTGAGGAAGAATTGATAAAATGAAGAAGTGTTATGAAGTTGTTAAGTGGTCTGGGAAGAAAGGGTAAAACGAAGAGAAATAAATGAAAGTATGTTGAGATGGTTTTGGTCATGTGGAAAGGATGAATAATAGTCGGTTGGTTAAGCGGATGTATTAGTGGCGGTGTGTTGGGAACCGCCGGCTGGGAGACCGAAGAAAGAAGTGGATTGAGTCTGTAAACGAAATGTTTGAAGGAGAGAATGTGAGTTTGGCTGAGGCGAGAATAAAGGTGCCGTAATAGGAATGAATGGCGGATTTTTGTGAGGGGATGGTTGGGCCGCACCTGGTCAACGGGATGAACCCTTACACTCTGAACGAATTTACATAGTGAGGGCCGTCGCTGTTTCCGTGAAGCTTAGGTAGATTTTCTACGACTGCGACGAGTTCTACTACTTAATGGTACAGAGGGGCGGTAAGGCTGGCTTTCTTTTGAACTTTTGTCATATTCTTCTACTGCTTCTTTTCGATGCTTGTTCACACACCTACTCCCA
>JABUQX010100686.1:57500-59826 GCA_015478945.1 Trachelipus rathkii | reverse complement strand
TTCAGGGTTTTGTGGAAATGATTCCTAGTTTAATAAGCATTTGGGTATGTCTTAGTAGTTTTTAGATTTAAATATTTTTTGTGCTTAATATATTTTTAAATAAAAAGGTGATTTTTCAAAATAAAGTGTTTAATTGGCTTCAGTGAAAATATCACTTTTCCACAGTGTGTTAATTTTTAACTATTTTTATACGTATTATTTATTTATAAAATGTTATTTTAGCATTAAAAATGTAAATTCTACCGGCCTCTCTCGCAAAAAAATTTTCAGCCAAAAATAACTTTGTAATTTTATATATATATTCATTAGTTATTATTTTGTTGTTATTTTTAGCATCAATTATTATTTATATTTTTATGTAGGTTTCTTGCGTTTTTGCTTTGTGAATAAACTCGAAAACTTCACCATCTTAGGTCCTCCTACGCAGGCCCAGAGCTTACAAATGATGACCCCTCCGTTTGTGACGCTCGAACTACTTCAACGTCTTCTTCAAGCTGCTTCTCTCCTCCAGGGCCTTCAAGAGGCTTACTACAGTTGTCGTTGTGATCTTCAAAGCCTTCAAGAGACACCTCGCTCGAAACTACTATTTTTAATTACTATATTTTTATTTTTATTTATTAATTTGGGGGCCTGTTTTTTAAAAACAACAGTTCTATAGGAGCCTTTGTTCCTCCCACGATAAGGAGATAATTTTTTGGGGGGTCATATTGGCCCTTGTTTTTCTTAATATTGTGTACCCTTCTTAATTTAAAGTATTTTTTAAATATAGCTAGCTAAGCAATTCCCACAGTGATCCCCTGTGCCTTATTTTTTAACTGTTACTTTTTTAATCATTATAATGTCTCCAACAAATGATGAAACTCCTTCGAACGAAATTGTGACTTCGACTCCAGCTCAGACTCCCAAAAATGCACCTGCATTTAATGGTAAGTTTATAGACAATGATCTGGATTTGACTTTCGTCCTCCTGGAATTACAATTGGAGGCTACCATCGAAAATGAACGCTTTAGAGCATTACTAAGTATTTTACCTGTCAAGGTCCTTCAACGTCTAAGAGACGTCTTACCTCGGCTGCATTCTAGCAATCAGCCCTAAACTGAACTCAAGAATGAGTTACTAGCTAGGTTAGGAATTACCGATTCTGAAAAAATTAAAATTCTGAAAAAATTAAACTTAAAAACGAAAGACTTGGCGATCGGCTTTCGTCCGCCTTACTATCAGATATGTTAGGTTTACTATATGGTCCTCCAGTTGGGAACTGTATAAACATAGTAAGGCAGTTGTTCCTTCAAAATTTACCTGCCGAGCTCGAGTTCCAGCTAGCCACTGTAGATCCAAATAATACATTGCATGAACTCGCTGCATATGCAGACCGTATTGTTAAGGCAAAACCTATGACAGCTCAGAACATACAACCTGTTGCCTCTTATGTATTTACCTTGCCGCTAGGACTAGGGTCCCAACTGCCCACTACCCCGCAGGCGCAAGGTTTAACGAGTGTAATCCAAACTCCTTCTGCAAATACCGCTGTGCTTGAGGCACGTATTACTACATTAGAAAACACTATTTTTGATTTTGTAAATCGAATTCGTACTCTTGAACCTCGTCTTTCTTATTATCAGCCTTCCCCTTCGCCTCCTCCTCCCTCTTTTTCTCATTATCCTCGTTCTCCAACTCCTTCTCGCCAATCTGCTGCTGCTCAACCGCACCTTCAACCTCAACAAAACCATCTTCTCAACCTTCTTCCGCACCTGCTACGCACAACCAACAGGGAGTATGCTTTAACCACCAGCGATGGAGTGACCGAACCCGCAACCACAACAAACCTTGTGCTTATAATTTAAATCCCGATGCCACACCATAAAAACGCACGGTGCGACTAATCCCGCGTCCAATCTCCTTTGTGTTTACGATCCTTCTACCGCCTTGTCCTATCTCATCGATACCGGATCATCCTTCTCTGTTTTACATCGTTCTTTCTTGCAGAAGAACCGTGCCGCAGAACCTTTGGGTTCATTGCAGGCCGCTAACGGTTCCATCATACACACTTACGGTACCAAACAACTTCATCTCACCCTTTCTTTTCGCCGCGACTTTCTCTGGAACTTTGTTATTGCCGATGTTACCCTTCCCATTATTGGTGCTGATTTTCTTTCGCATTTTAATATCCTTGTTGACTTGCACCACAACCGCTTGATCGATTACGAGACTCAGTTCTCCTCTGCCTGCATCCGTGCCACTTCTTCCATCAATGGTATCCACCTTCCTTCAGGTAACAACCCTTTCGAATCTCTTCTGTCTTCCGACTTTCCCGATCTTGTCTCT
>JABUQX010100686.1:35000-52500 GCA_015478945.1 Trachelipus rathkii | reverse complement strand
TCGTTCAGCGGCTCCTCTTCCTCCCCGTTCGTCACCTCCTTCGCCTACCCCTCCTCCTCTCAGTTCTCTTCCTTATCCTACTTCGCGTTCTGGTCGACCCCTTTGCCCGCCCTGTTCGCTTTACTCCGTAAGAACTCCGTTCTCGCTGTGGGGGGTGGATAATTTAGTCTCTCTCTCCCCCTCCTTTTTTAGGCTACTTCAGTTTTATTGTTTTAAACAACTTTTGCATCTATTGACATTTGAATTTTATTAGCGCAAGCGATTTTTTACGCTACGTCTTTCGGGGTTATCTCTCATAATTTCTTTTCCTTTTCCTCTTGTACATTTATTTCAATCAGAAAAAAAGAAAAAAAATATACATCATGACACTTCATCTTGCAAACTTTCAGAATTAAATGAGCATATCGTCAACGTATCTTTACCCAACAAAGCAATATTTGATCCTGAGGGATTCCATCTAAAATAAATAAATAAGGGTGGGATTAAAGTAGTTTGGTCATCGTTTGGAAATACATACCCCGTCTCCCACCCCTTTTTTTTTTTTTTAGGGGGGGGGGGCCCTTCCCCCACCTTTTTTATCTTTACACTATATTATATATATATATATATATAATATATTATATATATATACATATATATTATTATATATATATAGATATATATATATATATATTATATATATAGTATATATATATATATATATATAAAAATATATATAATATATATATGATATATATATATATAATATATATATATATATATAATATATATAATATATATATATATATATATATATATATATATATATATAATATATATATATATATCTCTCATCAATAATCTGAGGTCCCTATTTAGGGATTTCAAAATGTACACAACACTGAAAGTGTGATCCTCTTATACCGATTTAGGGTGGGAGGGAGGCCGAATCATAGTATTCTCGACCGATCTGGCAGCCAAACTAATTAAGAACCCACAACACATTCCGGATCGTCCTAACGAATCTTGAAACACATTTGACCTACGTTTCACCACACTCCTCTTCTCTACAAATACACACCTCGCTCCTATTGTAAATCTGAGCACAACCTTATATCTCTTAATTTAATACTTTCTCTAAAAACAGCTCCATCCTGTCCTACGCGTTTTTTCTGCATGTTGATCGGGCCGATTGGAGCCTTGGCCTTCTACGCTAACTATAATATGGAATGGACTGCCTTTGACTTCTGTCACACTTCAGCTTTCTTGCCGATTAAGGTGGAGCTTCGTAACGTGATGAAATAGCAAGTTCAATTTCCTTCTTCAAGTAATCTTTCTCTCCTCATAATCCATGTTCGATCGTACTGTTCTCTGGCCATTCAGCTAGAGACAGTGCGCATCGGGGGTGTGGAAAATTTCTCGTTTTCCTATCACTCCTACTAATTTTCATTCACCTAGAAATCGTTTGCTGCGGCATACTCTTCGCGACAAAGAGGGCTTTCCATCAAACGAAAGTGCGCTAAACCTTCTTGGTTCTCCTACTGACAAATCTTTCTGTCTCTTGCCAAAAACAATCTCCAACTACCTCTTTAAATCTGCCTTTCCTCCTTTATTCGTTCTGATGGTTCTGTTGCTAATTCTCAACTGAAAAGGCCAATCTCTTCGGCCTCTTATTTTCCTCTAACTCAACCCTGGGATGATTCTGGCATTCCTTCTCCTCCACCTTCTCCTCTCAGGTGTTATATTAGTCTGCATGATTATATTTGTTTGATGTATGGGCTCCTGAAATCCATGAACGCCCCAGAAGTTTCGGGTGGCATTCCTCCCCGTGTTTGAGGGAGTGTGCCCCTTCCGTGCTGGCCCGTCCCCTTGTTCAACTAAATTCTCTATGTCTCAATCTAACACTCCCTCAGTTTTGGAAAGCACGAAAATGTCAAACCAGTTCCGAAAAAGGAGCCGCTCTGAGCTTCTAAACTATCGCCTATAGCTCTCACTGTATTCTATCTAAATTTTTGAAATCCTTCTCAACTCTCATTCTTATATCATCTGGAAATCTCATTCACTTCTTCGCATCGCCAGTATGTTTTCGCGCCCTCGATGGTCTACTGGCCGATATTACTTTCCTATCTTAACTGATTTATGTTTTCCGCCCTTAGGAACTATGGGGAGCTGCGGGTGCGGCTGACATATTCCAAAGGGCATTTTGACAGTATTATGCACGCGTCACTGCTCTCCAAGCTCCCTTCCTGGGTTTCCCCTTCTCTTTGCTTACTATTGTTTAGTTTTCTCTCAAATCGCTCAAAATCGGCTGTTGTTGACGGGCGACTTTCTTACTCTTGTTTCTGTCAATTGTCGGTGCTTCCTCATGTTTCTGTCTTATCTCCTTCTTGCTTTCTTACTTTTCATTAATGATCTGTTCCACCTGGCACATCTCTAACTCTATCAACTCGTATGCCGATGACTCAACCCTTCATTCTTCAACTCCTTCAATTTGCTCTCTCTCTTACTTCTAGAATTGCCTCTCGTCTGAATCTTCCGACTTATTCTCGCATGATCTGGATAGAATTGCCGGGTGGGGTCGTCTCAACCTTGTGAAATTAATTCTTTAAAAAAATCAAACTCCTACAAATCTCCCTTTCTAAAACCCTTCTAACTTTCCTATCCTTTCGACGGTTCTCTCGGTCTCTCTGTTGACAATATAAACATTCTTTGCTTAACATAAACCAAAAAATGTCTTAGAAACCTCACATCACAACGGTGCTAGGGCGGCCTCAAAGAAACTGGGGAATTCTGTTTAGACTGCGAAACTTTTTTTCCTCTTTTCAGTTACCCAGGCCTATAACAAGGGCCTCATCCGCCTGTGTATGGAGTATGCTCTCAAATCTGGGGGGGGGGCTCTGGTTTCACCGACTTTTGGATCAGGGTCGAGTCAAAGCCAAAGACTTATAAACTGTTCCGTTTACTTTCCATTTCACTTGACCCTCTATCTTTGTGCGGCGCGAATGTTGTTGCTCTATCTCTTTTCTATAGGTACCGCACGCAGGTACTCGAGGCCGAACTTGTCCACTCGCATTACCACAACCTTTACGAGAACCGCGTAGGGCACAAGGGGTGGCGTGTGTCGCGCATACCAGGCTATTTCACGTGCGGTGCTTCCTTCTTTCCTGCCACCTCTGTCTTGTGGAATCTCTTCCATCTCTGTGTTTCCTGCTTGAATTTAATCTCCCTCACTTCAAAAAGCTGCGTCTGTGCTCATCTGCGTAATTTGTGTTAGTTGGTGAGCTTCTGAGACGTGTAACACCCCTCCTTGAATCGGGCTCCGCCCGTGAGTGGTGGTAACAACTGTAAAAAAAAAAAGAAAAAAAAAAAAGAATATATATAATATATATATAAATATATTATTATATATATTAATATATAATATATATATATATATATACTATAATAATATAATATATAATATACTATATATATTATATATATATATATAATATATATATATATTATATATATTTATATATATATTTTCTTTCTTTATCGTACCTTCTATTTTCCCAAGAAAGGGAGTAAGGTGCGTGACAAGCATCGAAAAAGAAAAGCGCAGTAGAAGAACATGACAAAAAGCGAAAGAAAAGCCCAGCCTTACCGCCCCCTCTGTACCATTATTAGTGAGAACTAGCCGCAGTCAGAAAAGTCCACCCTAAAGCTTATGGGCGGACAGCGATGACCCTCACTATGGTAGTATCGTCATGTAAGGTTCATCCCGTGGCCAGGTGAGCCACAACCATACCCCCTCACACATCTCCCGCCATTCACTCCTGTTATACACCTTCTTCTTCGCCTCTACCAAACTCACATTCTCTCCTTCAAACATTCGTTACTGACTCAATCCAACTTTCCTTCGGTCTCCAGCCGTCGGTTCCCAAACACACTCGTCAGCTATACATCGCTTAACCAACCGACTATCATTCATTCCTTCCACATGACCAAAACCATCTCACATACTTCATTTATTCTCTTCATTTACCCCTTTCTTCACACCACACAACTCCTCAATACGTTCATTCCTCATTTTATCCAATTCTTCTCACACCCCTAAGATTGTCCATTTGGAACCACATTGAACTTTTAGATCTATACTTCTATTCCAAGACCATAGTCTCACTACTATACAATAACCAGGTAACAACATACCCTCATGTAAGACCCTAGCAACTCATAGACTTAGTCCCTTCACATTCAACAAACGATTAGATTGCACCAGCCAACCTTCCTGCCATTCACAACTTCCCTTCTTACACTCTGCATCATCTGTTCCCTTCTCATCCAACAATTACCCTAAATATTTAAACTCAAGACACTTGTTTCAGCTTCTCACCATCTAACATAACTTCACCACTGAGGACTGTCCTCACTCACAAAACCATAACCTACTCTGTCCACGTTTACTCATATATATAGTATAATATATATATATTATATAAAATAAATAATTATTTTATTTATAAAATATTTTTTTTTTTTATAATTTTTTACCATTTTAAAATTATAAATTTATTTTTTTTTTAATTAATTTTTTAATTTTTTTATTTTTTAAATATTTTTTTTTTATTAAAATTTTTTATTTTTATTAATTTTTAGAATTATATTAATATAGTATATATATATATATATATATTAATATATATATATATATATGTAATATATATATATATATATATTATAAATATATATATATATATATAATATATACTATATGAATGGAATGAAATACAGTACCATATGTTAATAGTTTTACATTCATTTGGAAAATTTAAATTATAAATTGAAAGCATTAAAAAAAATCAAATGTCCATTGTTAAAAGCTTTCCTTATTAACGATAAAAACGAATATTTTTATATGATAAATGCGAATATACTGATCTACTAAGATTGGATTACCTTTTAAACTTTATATTTTCCAAACTATAATTCAATAAAAAAAAGATGCCAGTGTTTGTGAATTAGGAATTAGAAATATAAAATTCGGGAGTAGAAATCAGAGGTTTGAAATTTAGAGTGGATTCGGAAGCTTAAAACTTTAAAGGTCAGAGTTAGACATTTTAGCTCCGACTCCACAGCCCTGATTCTAATAAAGTAGTTGAAGAATTTCGGATAGTCGGTTGAGTTAGGAGGCAGATCAAATTATTAGTTATAGATTGAAAGGAAAGCTTAAGCCATAAGGTTGAAATTTCGGAAGACTCTAAATCAGAGACATGAGAACAAACATTACAACAGCCACCTACCGTTCTTGGTTGAAAATTGAGGATCAAATCAGTAGAGGGGAACAGAGTAGCGTTTGTGGTTAGCATGCTAAAACACAAGAGTTTCGGTTAAGAATAAGAAATGAGTTTGAAGGAGAGGAAAGAGGTGATGTAACAAAGTGGAAATTATAGTGAAGACCACAATGGTTGCAGAAATTAATGAAGAAAGACTGTAAATCATAACAGACCTGCAATTTCTTGGCGTTACCATCCCTACTACCGAAGGGGAAATGTCTGGAAGGCGCCCATCTTTACTTCTCGGCTAGTTGTGGGGAAGCCACTTTTTACAAAAAAAAAATAAAAATAAAATTGTTGTCTCTAATAGATTTATGATGTAATGGGATCTACTCTAACACTCAAGATATGCTCAATAGAGGTAATCTTATTGCTTCAGATGAGCTCCTTCCTCCCTTATAAACGATATACGCTATATTGTACTATAAAAAAATAAAGGAGCTCTGAATAAAAGTCAAATACCTTGAAATTGAGAAGCCGGCAAAAAAAAAAAAAAAATACCTGTTCCCCAGCCCTTCTTACATCTATTTCCTTAGGTTAAACAAAACAGTTAACAAAAAAAAAAGAAAAAAAAAATTACAGGGATGAAAATAATATTTTTAAAAACATTTATTTCAATACGAAAAAAGGATAAAAAAATATACATCATGACACTTCATCTTGCAAACTTTCAGAATTAAATGAGCATATCGTCAACGTATCTTTACCCAACAAAAGCAAATTTGATGCTTTGGGATCTATCTTATAATATATTATATATGTTAAAATAAATTTTTTAATATACCTGTATATAAAATTAACAGGAATATTATATATATATAACAAAAAATATTGAAAAACAAATATAAAACATTCTATATATAAAAGTCTAATAGTAGCTAATATAGTTTTTTTATATTATTTTTTATATTTTATTATATTATGTATTATATATATAGTATATATATATATATATATTATGTATAATATATATATATGGATATATATATATAAGATATATAGTAGATGTAGATATATATATATATATATATATAATATATATATAATAGTTAAACGAAATTCTGTTTTTTTTCATATATATTCATATATTCTTTATATTGATGTAAGAGGAATCTTGAACAGCTATCATAATCAGGCTCATCATTATTATTGCTTATGTGCAAAAAATCGCTTTAGTTTCAATTTAAAGCGGTTTTCTCGACATAAACATGCAATAGACTCAAACCTTGTTGCTCTGTTCCAGTACATTCGATAAGAAGGCATAGGCACATTCCCACTCAATACATGCATGCCAAGAAACTTCCATTTCTGACTTCTTCGTATTTACTGAAGTGCCTTTCATTTCAACTGAATAGAGATTTGTTTGGAAAACCATGTGTTTGATGATAGGGGTGAGTAGAGTGAGATGTTTATATATTATTATATATAATATATAATAGTATATATAATAATAATCTGATTATACAATATATATATATATATATATATTATAATATATATATTATATATTTTATATATATACTATATATATCCACTCACCAAATTTCAGCCTTCTACCAAGATTTTGGGGCTCAGCACCCCCCTAAAGATGACCCCAATAAAAAATTTAACCTCAGTACTCGTATTCATTTCTTCTCTCTATCTCTATCTCATATCTATATATTAAGGTCTATCCCCAAGGTTAAGGGCCTCAGCAACCCCCCTTTTAAAAGGGACCCCTATATAATTTAATCTCGGTAATCTATTTAATTCGTTCTCTTCTATACACTCACCAAATTTCTATATTCTACATCCATTTCCAAGGTTTTCAAGCTCAGCACCCCCTTCAGCCTTCGTCCATTTCCAAGGTTTTGGGCTCAGCACCCCCCAAAATTGAATATATATATATATATATATATATATATATATTATATATATATAATATATATTATATATATATATATATAATATATATTATATATATATATATATATATATATATATATATATATATATATATATATATATATCATAAAATGATTATACTTCTGCTGTTCCGAATGTTGCTTTTGTTATACATGAATTTTGCAAAAAATCCACATGCAAAACTTTTATACTTTACGATCATTTCACATTCCCACCCCAAAAAATAGCCTATTTCTTGCCAAAAATGCCTAAGATCAAATAAAAAATCCTTACGTATTTCACTGCACAAGACAAATAGACTGAGCGTAGCACAACTTTTTCTCAAGACTTCAGAGGCACACCAATTGTAAGTCATACTAACTAGATGAAGTTACCAAAAGGAATGAAAACTTGCCAGATATCGATTGATATATCAATTCATGTATTGCAGTTTAAAAATTTCCACATTGGGAGACTTTTATACAATTTCGGTCATATTATAATTGATGTACCCTGTAGTATACAGTGGGAAGGAAAGGGTAAACGACATTCAAATTTTATCGCTTTAAACAATTTTCGACCCTATGCACTCAAAGTTTTTATTAATGCATTCGACTTTTGTCTCAATTGACTCAACACCCTCGATTTCCTGTTCCTAAAGTTTTTGCCTAACTAAAAGTGAGTCTCCAATAGTTTTCACGGGCGATGCATCGGATAAACTGGAGAGGGATGACTAAGAAACAACAAGATATGACTATCCAACAATGGATAAATATACTGTACGAAGAAAAGAGGACTACTAGAGAGTTCTCTTCTCTGTGTAATGTTCCAAATTATAAAAGTTATAAGAATTCTCTGTAAATTTGTAAATATTTAAAATATTAGAATTGTGCAAATATTCCCCAAATTATAAAAGTATTGGTTCGAGGACCGTTTCATCCTTCGTACCTTCGCGGTTATGAACTTTCCACCTTTTCTTAGCTAATACTTCTTGTGACGAAGAAAGTGAAGGTCGGGGTTTAGACTTGGCGGGGAAGGATGTGAGGGTGATTAAAAAATGCCAGTGGTAATTTACTTGTGGATTAGTATATAAGTGTATCCAAATATGGATATTCCATGTAAGTTTTATTATCCCTTTCATGGAAAACAAAAGAGGTCGTGATCTCAAAAACAGAACAAAACTATTGTTTAATATATTCATTTTGATTATCTATTATTGGCTGTAGTCATGAAATTTCTTAACTTATAGACCGATATCTATAATTCAATCTCTTTTTTTTTAGTTATCTGATATTAAAAACTTATTGAATGCATTATTATTATATATATATAAATAAACAATACAATCATAAAATAATACAATAGATAAAAATACTTCCTAATCCAAGCCAGTTGCTAAATTACTCCTTTTCAAGGTTAGTAAAATAAAACATTGTTTAATCTAATTAAAGATAATTAACCATAATAATATAAGCAATCACAGAAAATCTTGTGTTACAGCTTACGCTTATTAGGATCTATTACATACCTGTAGGTCATAACTTCATTCCCCTCTTTGAATCACCCTTGTGTGCAAGGTGAGTTCTAATCTAAAAATATCTTTAAATATTATAAAAATAAATGATCAATTAATTAATTATTAAATATGAAATAAGTCTATAAATTAAATGTTAAATGGTAATGTAAACTTATTATGTTTACAGGGACCCATTTTTGGGTGGAACTTCCCCACAAAGTCTAACAGCAATACCCAGTTTTGAGTGGAACTTTCCCACCAAGCCTAAGAGCAATACCCAGTTTTGGGCTGAACATTTGATCACGGTTGTTTTTCTAGTTGGGGTGAAAACTCCAAGGACCGTTATTGGGGCCCAAATTTTTGACTTCTTTAGATCTTGGGAATAAGATCTCTGTCAACTCTTGAATGTATCTGTTTTAAATTCCCTGCCTTAGTTCAACCCCTTGAATACTATTTGTGCAATTATGAATTCCCTAGTATTGTGAAAAATAACTTAAATGAAAACCTCAGTAAACTTGATAAATTAACTTAAAATAATTAAACTTAAAAACTTAACCCATAAAAATTGTGATTCTATATGACTCCCTTTAATTACATGTTTTAATATCCCCTGGTCAACTTTTGGAAAATATAGGCTGTAAAAGAAAGGAAACAACTATTAAAAGTTAAGTTAATACATATTATAATATATTTTAAAAAGTAACCATAGATAAACCACAGAAAGGCATAACTAGAATTTTCCCACTCAAACCAAAATACCAGTAATCCCCATTCAAAAAAATACTGTAAGACCCATATGAGTAGGGGCAGGAAAAGTTATTGAATTCATAAGAGAACATTTTAGTGTTCTTGTTACAAATAAAATCTTAATTAAAAAATACCAACATGTTCTGGGAAATCATTGTATCATATAATTGAATTTCTTTCTTTAAGTTTCCACTTATCTGTATATATTTCTAGAATAAAACATTTTACACATCTTGTTTCTCCTCCACTCCCAATTTGCTTACCTTATCTTAAAAATCAATTACCATGTGAATCATGTCAAAACATCTACACGCACAAAGTCGAGCAGCAAGCCAGAGTCCCTACTGAACACTGGTGGAGTAAAGTCTAAGGCCGACTGGTTGCTGGTGAAAATATCACCGAAATACATTACCACAAGATTATGACACTCTCAATATCATTCTGCGCAGGTAAATTATTAAGATAGTAGTACATATAAAATATCTTAATTGATTTATTCTTTCCAGACAATCGTGTTTCGCATAACCTAAAACTAGGTATACTGTAGCACAAAAAATTTAATGGTTTGCAAATATTATAATTCTGATATAGAATTGATACACCATTACACACACACACACACATATATATATATATAATAATATAAATATATATATATACTATATATATATATATATATATATATATATTATATAATATATATAATATAATATATAATTTATATATATATATATATATATATATATATATATATATATATATATATATATATATATTTTAAAAAATAATATTTATATATATATAATATATATATATATATTATATATATAGTATAATATAATATACTATATATATATATATATATAATATATATATATATATATATAGTATTGTCAAAATAATTGTTTGACACTACATAATATATAAAATAATGGATTTTAAAAGCCTTTTTTAAGGCGTTAAAAGATTGTTCAAATGTGTTAGATGAGCTTAAAAACATTATAGGAAGTTGGAAATCAAAGATAGTCTAAAACTCTTTTAGACGAAAAAATATATTCCTTATTTTATAAAACTTAAAATGAAGTTTATATTTATAATTTATGTTAAATATAACATTTATTTGTAGTATATGATTATATAATATTTATTTTATTAGAATATAAGTTTTTTTTAATAATATTAGTTAAATTGTACATAGTTTTGTTTATTATGTATCGAAGAAATAATCTCTGATCTTGTCGCCTTTTTGCTTTCTCTCTCTCTCTCTCTCCTCAGATGAAAATTTGACTTGAGCGTAAATCATAGAGAAAAATTAATAAATGTTAAAAAGTAGTGTATTTAATTAGCGACTCGTTTATATATATTAAAGATGATGTTTGATAAAAATTAACCAAAAATATGAAGTTATTTCACTCTCCCATTAATGAGAACTATAAAAGTTCTAATGACTTATATTGCTGGTTCCCCTAGTCTTGACATATTGAAGTGCAACAATAAAGCTTGCTGGAGGCGAAGGGGAGACTTCCAACAGCAAAGGAACATAGCCGGTGCTGTCTATTTAGATCTCTTAACGTCATTACAGGAAACTTCAAAAGAACTTCAACCAAAATACTTCCAATGGTCCAAAATAGGGCATGCTGCGCACTTTCCGCTCACACTCGTGGGGGCCAAACAGGGTCCGCACAAGGTGAATAATAATAATACAACTTGACCCCCAGTTCTGTTGTATTATTATTCACCTTTTGCGGTACCCTGTTTGCCCCCACCCCCGAGTGTGAGCGGGAAGAGCGCGGCATGCCCTATTTTGGATCATAGGAAGTATTGTCGTGTTCTTCTTTTAGCTCATCGTGGCGTGGTGGTCAAACACATACGCGTACATCTGCTAGGGTCCAGGTTCGATTCCCAGCAGGGTGAAAATACTTTTGGGGTGTTTTTCAATACAAATTTCCTTGCTAGTTATTGCAATTCTTATGTACATCTTGACCCCCGGTTCTGTTGTATTATTATTCGCCTTGTGCGGTACCCTGTTTGGCCTCCCCCGAGTATGAGCGGGAAGAGCGCGGCATGCCTTTTCGACCATAGGAAGTATTGTCGTGTTCTTCTTTTAGCTCATCCTGGCGTAGTGGTCAAACACATACGCGTACATCTGCTAGGGTCCAGGTTTCAAATCCCAGCAGGGTGAAAATACTTTAAGGGTGTTTTTCAATATATATATATATATATATATATATATATATTATATATATATATATATATATATATATTTTATATATATATATATATATATATATATATATATATATATATATATATATATATATATATATATATATATGTTAATTTTAGTGGATTATGCCAAAGCATTATCTCTAAAAAATATTACGGCGATATCTGTGGCCGAAGCTCTCCTGAACATCTACTGTAGGACTGTAACACCTGAAGAAATTCTGACAGATTTAGGAACTAATTTACATCAGATTGCATGAAATGTCGAGACTGTTAAAAATCCGACAACTTCACATGACCCCCTATCATCCTATTTACAACAGATTGGTGGAGAGTTTCAATGGAATGCTTAAACCCATGTTTAAAAGGCTCTGTTGTGCAAAAATGGCAATGGCCGAAATATCTAGGACGTCTATTGTTCGCCTACAGGGAAGCTTCACAAGAAAGTACTGGATTCTTTCCTTTCGAATTGTTGTAGGGAAGAACTGTAAGAAGTCCTTTACAAATTTTGAAAGAGCTATTGACGGAAGAAATCCCCGAGAATGATACGAAAAATAGTTACCTGTATGCTTTTGAACTACAAGAAAATTAGAGGAAACAAAGAAGGAAGAGCCCAAAATAGATGTGTTATTACGACAAAAGAGTAAAAATTAGGAAATTTAAAGAAGGATAAATGATATTAATATTGCTGCCGACAGAAAGTAATAAACTGCTTATGCAATGGAAGGGGCCATACACTGTTGCCAGTGAAAGAAAAGGAGATAACTATGGAATAAGGGTAAAAGATATATCGTGAAAATGTATACGCTAATCTTTTGAAATTATATGTAAAAAGAGACTCTGACAATGATGGAAAACCTATTGGAGCCGCGGGAGCGGCAGTTATCGAAAATTTTGAAGGGGATTTCTTCAGAAAATGAATTCGTGGAATAAATTAAATTGGTTCCCGAAGAGAATATCGATAACGCTAAAATCGGAAAACAATTGGGATTAAAGGAGCGAGAACAGTTACGGCAAATAATGAACTACGAATCCATTTTGACGGACATATCGGGGACAACAAACGTCACGCCACATGAAATTCTGTTTTAGTCATGGGTTCGGGATCGAATATTGTTACTCTGCACATATTCTGTTACTACCGTCTTTCTTCTTGACAACAGCTATTGGTGAAGCGCAAGGTGAAGCCTATTCTCTAATCACCCCATATCTAGAATTTTTTTTTATCTCCTCCTTTAATTCTTCTCTCAAGGCGTAGGGGATAGAGTACAATTTGTATCTTAAAGGTTCTTCCGTTGTAAGCTTTATTTCATGTGGCGTGACGTTTGTTGTCCCCGATATGTCCGTCAAAATGGATTCGTAGTTCATTATTTGCCGTAACTGTTCTCGCTCCTTGGATCCCAATTGTTTTCCGATTTTAGCGTTATCGATATTCTCTTCGGGAACCAATTTAATTTATTCCACGAATTCATTTTCTGAAGAAATCCCCTTCAAAATTTTCGATGACTGCCGCTCCCGCGGCTCCAATAGGTTTTCCATCATTGTCAGAGTCTCTTTTTACATTTAATTTCAAAAGATTAGCGTATACATTTTCACGATATATCTTTTACCCTTATTCCATAGTTATCTCCTTTTCTTTCACTGGCAACAGTGTATGGCCCCTTCCATTGCATAAGCAGTTTATTACTTTCTGTCGGCAGCAATATTAATATCATTTATCCTTCTTTAAATTTCCTAATTTTTACTCTTTTGTCGTAATAACACATCTATTTTGGGCTCTTCCTTCTTTGTTTCCTCTAATTTTCTTGTAGTTCAAAAGCATACAGGTAACTATTTTTCGTATCATTCTCGGGGATTTCTTCCGTCAATAGCTCTTTCAAAATTTGTAAAGGACTTCTTACAGTTCTTCCCTACAACAATTCGAAAGGAAAGAATCCAGTACTTTCTTGTGAAGCTTCCCTGTAGGCGAACAATAGACGTCCTAGATATTTCGGCCATTGCCATTTTTGCACAACAGAGCCTTTTAAACATGGGTTTAATCATTCCATTGAAACTCTCCACCAATCCGTTGCATATAGGATGTGAAGTTGTCGGATTTTTAACAGTCTCGACATTTCATGCAATCTGATGTAAATTAGTTCCTAAATCTGTCAGAATTTCTTCAGGTGTTACAGTCCTACAGTAGATGTTCAGGAGAGCTTCGGCCACAGATATCGCCGTAATATTTTTTAGAGGATACGCCTCGGGCATACTTATATAACTTTTTGCGTATATATATAATATATATATATAAGTATACTATATATATATATATTATATATATATAATATAATATATATATATATATATATATAGTAATATATATATATATTATATATATATATATAGATAATAGTATATATTGAAAAACACCCTTAAAGTATTTCACCCTGCTGAGAATCGACTGGACCCTAGCAGATGTACGCGTATGTGTTGACACCACGCCACGATGAAGCTAAAAGAAGACACGGAACAATACTTCCTATGTCGAAAAGGCATGCCGCCTCTTCCCGCTCAACTCGGGGTGAGGCCAAAACAGCGGTTACGCACAAGGCGTAATAATAATACAACAGAACCGGGGGTCAAGATGTACATAAGAATTGCAATAACTAGCAAGGAAATTTGTATTGAAAAACACCCCAAAAGTATTTTCACCCTGCTGGGAATCGAACCTGGACCCTACAGATGTACGCGTATGTGTTTGACCACACCGCCACATGAGCTAAGAGAAGAACACGACATACTTCCTATGATCCAAAATAGGCATGCCGCGCTCTTCCGCTCACACTCGGGGGTTGGGAGGGGCCAAACAGGGTACCGCAAAAGGTGAATAATAATACAACAGAACTGGGGGTCAAGTTGTATTATTATTATTCACCTTGTGCGGACCCTGTTTGGCCCCCACGAGTGTGAGCGGAAAGTGCGCAGCATGCCCTATTTTGGACCATTGGAAGTATTTTGGTTGAAGTTCTTTTGAAGTTTCCTGTAATGACGTTAAGAGATCTAAATAGACAGCACCGGCTATGTTCCTTTGCTGTTGGAAGTCTCCCCTTCGCCTCCAGCAAGCTTTATTGTTGCACTTCAATATGTCAAGACTAGGGGAACCAGCAATATAAGTCATTAGAACTTTTATAGTTCTCATTAATGGGAGAGTGAAATAACTTCATATTTTTGGTTAATTTTTATCAAACATCATCTTTAATATATATAAACGAGTTACTAATTAAATACACTACTTTTTAACATTTATTAATTTTTCTCTATGATTTACGCTCAAGTCAAATTTTCATCTGAGGAGAGAGAGAGAGAGAGAAAGCAAAAAGGCGACAAGATCAGAGATTATTTCTTTGATATGTAATAAACAAAACTATGTACAATTTAACCAATAATTTTATATTGAAAAAACTTATATCCTAATAAAATAAATATTATATAATTATATACTACAAATAAATGAATTAAGCATAAAGTATAAATATAAACCATAATTTACGTTTTATAAAATAAGGAATATATTTTTTTGTCTAGAAGTTTTAGACTATTTTTGATTTCACATTTTTCTATTTAATGTTTAAACTCGGACTAACTTATTGAGCAATTTTTTTCAACGCCTAAGAAAATACTTTTAAATCTTTTATTTTAATATAATATAAAAATATTTTCACACAAATATATATATATATTATATATATATATATATATATATATATATATATATATATATATATATATATATATATATAATATATATATATATATTTAATTAATATATATATTATAATATATTATATATATATATATATATTACTATATATATATACTATATAGTATTATATATATTATATATATATATATATAAATATATATATATATTATATATATATATATATTATAATTATATATATATATATAGATATATTATATATATATATATATATATATGGTGTGTGTGTGTGTAAATGGTGCTTACAATGCACACCTTAAAAATCGATTTTTAAACCAAAAATCACTTAAATTTGTCTAGACATGGTGGACAATTAAATATAATGAAAGTTAAAAATCTCTAGTTAAGAATTAATAAATCAAATTAAGACATCTTAAATATGTACTACTATCTTAATAATTTACCTGCCAGAATGATATTGAGGGTGTCAGTGAATCTTGTGGTAATGTATTTCGGTGATATTTTCACCAGCAACCAGTCGGCCTTAGACTTTACTCCACCAGTGTTCAGTAGGGACTCTGGCTTGCTGCTCGACTTTGTGCGTGTAGATGTTTTGACATGATTCACATGGTAATTGATTTTTAAGATAAGGTAAGCAAATTGGGAGTGGAGGAGAAACAAGATGTGTAAAATGTTTTATTCTAGAAATATATACAGATAAGTGGAAACTTAAAAAAAGAAATTCAATTATATGATACAATGATTTCCCAGAACATGTGGGTATTTTTTAATTAAGATTTTATTTGTAACAAGAACACTAAAATGTTCTCTTATTTTATGAATTCAATAACTTCCTGCCCCTACTCATATGGGTCTTACAGTATTTTTTTGAATGGGGATTACTGGTATTTTGGTTTGAGTGGGAGAATTCTAGTTATGCCTTTCTGTGGTTTATCTATGGTTACTTTTTAACATATATTATAATATGTATTAACTTAACTTTTAATAGTTGTTTCCTTTCTTTTACAGCCTATATTTTCCAAAAGTTGACCAGGGGATATTAAAACATGTAATTAAAGGGAGTCATATAGAATCACAATTTTTATGGGTAAAGTTTTTAAGTTTAATTATTTTAAGTTAATTTATCAAGTTCACTGAGGTTTTCATTTAAGTTATTTTTCACAATACTAGGGATTTCATAATTGCACAAATAGTATTCAAGGGGTTGAACTAAGGCTGGGAATTTAAAACAGATACATTCAAGAGTTGACAGAGATCTTATTCCCAAGATCTACAGAAGTCAAAAATTTGGGCCCCAATAACGGTTCTTTGAGTTTTCACCCCAACTAGAAAAACAACCGTGATCAAATGTTCAGCCCAAAACTGGGTATTGCTGTTAGGCTTGGTGGGAAAGTTCCGCCCAAAACTGGGTATTGCTGTTAGACTTTGTGGGGAAGTTCCACCCAAAAATGGGTCCCTGTAAACATAATAAGTTTACATTACTATTTAGCATTTAATTTATAGACTTATTTCATATTTAATAATTAATTAATTGATCATTTATTTTTAAAATATTTAAAGATATTTTTAGATTAGAACTCACCCTGCACACAAGGGTGATTCAAAGAGGGGAATGAAGTTATGACCTACAGGTATGTAATAGATCCTAATAAGCGTAAGCTGTAACACAAGATTTTCTGTGATTGCTTAATATTATTATGGTTAATTATCTTTAATTAGATTAAATTAATTAGATTAAACAATGTTTTATTTTACTAACCTTGAAAAGGAGTAATTTAGCAACTGGCTTGGATTAGGAAGTATTTTTATCTATTGTATTATTTTATGATTGTATTGTTTATTTATATATATATAATAATAATGCATTCAATAAGTTTTTAATATCAGATAACTAAAAAAAAAGAGATTGAATTATAGATATCGGTCTATAAGTTAAGAAATTTCATGACTACAGCCAATAATAGATAATCAAAATGAATATATTAAACAATAGTTTTGTTCTGTTTTTGAGATCACGACCTCTTTTGTTTTCCATGAAAGGGATAATAAAACTTACATGGAATATCCATATTTGGATACACTTATATACTAATCCACAAGTAAATT
>JABUQX010100686.1:27500-30000 GCA_015478945.1 Trachelipus rathkii | reverse complement strand
GTGACCAAGGTTCCCTCGGAGTAACCTGCGCGCTGCGGTACCTTATAGAAAACGAGATAGAGCACCAACATCGCGCCCGCAAAGATAGAGGGTCAAGGTGAAATGGAAAGTACGAAACAGTTTAAAGTCTTTTGGCCTTTGACTCACCCTGGTCAAAAGTCAGGCTGAAACCAGAGCCCCCCCCCCAGATTGAGAGCAGTACTCCATACAAGGCGAATGAGGCCCTTGATAGCTGTAGTAACTGAGAAGAGGAAAAAAAAGTCTCGCAGGTCTAAACAGAATCGCCAGTTTCTTTGAGGGCCGGCACCTTAGCAACCGTGGGTGATTGAGGTTTGCAGACCATTTGTTTGTTTATTTAAGACCAAGAATGTTTATATGTCAACAGGAGAACGAGAGAACGTCGAAAGAATAGGAAAGTTGGAAGGTGTTTTAGAAAGGGAGATTTTAGAAGTTTGAGTTTGTAAAGAATTAAATTTCACAAGTTTGAGACGACCCCACCCGCGAAATTCTATCCAGATCTGCAAAAATAGAATTTAAGACGAGAAGCAATTCTAGGAGTAAAAGAGGAGCAGAATTGAAATGAGGTGAAGAATGAAGGGTTGAGTCAATGGCATATACGAGTGGATAGAGTTAGATGTCAGGTGAGAAGATCATTAATGAAAAAGTAACAAAAAAAAGAAGGAGATAAGACAGAAACCCTAGGAAACACCACAATTGACAGAAAAAGCAAGAAGAAGTCGCCCCACCCACAGCCGATATTGAGCGACTTGTGAGAGGAAAACAGACATTAAAGTAAAGCAAAGAGAAAGGACGAAACCCAAAGGGAGAGCTTGAGAGAGCAGTACGCGTCCATATACTGTTCAAATTGCTTTGGATATTTTTTGTTTTTTTTTTCCCCCCCAAAAAAAACAGGCCAGCGCCACCACGCAAGTCTCCCATAGTTCTCAAAAGGGCGGAAAACCATAAATTAGTAAGATAGGATAGTATGTATCGCCAGTAGACCTCGAGGGCCGAAAACCGTACTGCCGATCGGAAAGAAGTGAATGAAATTCCATGATCTAAAAATGAGAGTTGAGAAGGATTTCAAAGATCTTAGATAGAATACAAAGTGAGAGCTATAGGGCGATAGTTAAAGGAACAGAGCGGCTACCTTTTTTCGGAAACTGGTTTGACCATTGCGTGCTTCAACCACTTTGAGGAGTGTTAGATTGAGACATAGAGAATTTAGTTGAACGAGGGGAGGGCCAGCACGCGAAGCACACTCCCTCAAAAACACGGGGAGGAATGCCATCCGTTTCCAACTTCATGGATTCAGGAGCCCCATGCACCCGATCAAAATGTAATCATTAGGCAAAGGATAGGACACCTGAGAGGAGAAGGATGAGGAAGAGGAATGCCAGAACCATCAGGGTTGAGTTAGAGAAAATAGGCAGCCGAAGAGGATGCGCCTTTCAGTGGAAGAATTAGCAATAGACCATCAGAACGAAAAGAGAGGAAAAGCAGATTTACAGAAGTTGTTGGAGATGTTTTTCGCAAGAGACCAGAAAGATTGTCAGTAGGAGAACCAAAGAAGTTAGCGCACTTTCGTTTTATGAAAGCCCTCTTTGGTCGACGAATAATATCCCTGCACGGATTTCTTGGAGAATGAAAATTAGCAAGAGTAGATAGGAGAACGAGAAATTTTCCACTCCCGATTGCAGCCACTGTCTCTAGCCTGAATGGCCAGAGAACAAGTAGGATCGAACCATGGATTATGAGAGAGAAAGATTTAGTCTAAAAATTGAACCTGCTAATTCCATCACCTTTTACAGCTACACCCACATCCACCCAAAACCTGAAGTGTATCAGAGTCTAAGCATCATTCCAATTATAAGTTAGCGTAGAGCAAGGCCTCCCAACGGCCCGATCAAAATGCAGAAAAAAACGCGGTAGAACAGATGGAGCTGTTTAGAGAAAGTAATTAAAATTAAAGGATATAAGTTGTGCTCAGATTTACCAATAGGAGCGAAGGTGGTGTATGTAGAGAAGAGTAGTGTTGAAAGTTAGTCAAATGTGTCAAGAATTCGTTTAGACGATCCGAAGTGTGTGGGGTTCTTAAATTAGTTGCTCCAGATCGTCGAGAATACTAAATGATTCGGCCTCCTCCCCACCTAAATCGGTATAAGAGGACCCCAACCATTCAGTGTTGTGTACATGAAATCCCCTAAATAGAGGACCTCAGTATTGGATGAAGAAGATATATATATATATATATAATATATATATTATATATATATATTAATATCTTTTATATATTAAATAATAATATATAGAAAATATAAAATATTATATATAATATATATATATTTATATATATATATAATATATAATATATATTATATATATATATATATATAATATATATAATATAATATATATATAATATAATTATATATATATAGTATATAATATATTATATATATGTGTAGTGAGCCTAAAAAGGTGGGAGACGGGGTATGTA
>JABUQX010100686.1:0-20000 GCA_015478945.1 Trachelipus rathkii | reverse complement strand
AGTCATAGGAAAGGAAACGAATGCGCACGAAACACGGTCATCGAAGGGGCGAGACACCCCTCGGAAGAGATAGTGGGTCCAAGGAAGTTAGTGAAGAGAGGCCGAACACACATTTCAAAGTATTGACAATATTCGACTAACCTTGTGAACACTTGCAGAGATGCAGAGAGAGGTGCTTTTCTAGAGAGAGCTTGAGATGAGCAGGTCATCGATGTAGGCGAATACGAAGGGCAATCCGCGGAGGATTGAATCTATAAAACGTTGGAACGATTGCGCTGCGTTCCGAAGGCCGAAAGAGTACGTAGAAATTCAAAAAGACCGAAAGTCGTTATTACAGCAGTTTTGTGGACGTCAACAGGGTGGACTGAATTCTGATAGAAGGCTTTCACATGATCTATTTTAGAAATGATGTTACATCCAGACAGATTGGCGGTGAAATCCTGTATGTGAGGAACAGGGTACCTATTTGGACGTGTGATGGGGTTAAGGCATCTGTAATCGCCAGTTGGGCGACAGTCACCGTTGCGTTTGAGCACAAGGTGAAGGGGGAGGCGTAGTCGGACTTGGAAGGACGTATGATGCCCTGTTGAAGCAGGGTGTTGAACTAATGCTTGAAGTTTGTCAGGGGCAAGGCGACGTGGGTGAGAGAAAGGAGGTCTCCCATTCGTCTCTATGTGGTGAACGACGTTGTGTTTAACCTCCGGGAAGGTCGAGATGGGAGAGACAAGATCGGGAAAGTCGGAAGACAGAAGAGATTCGAAAGGGTTGTTACCTGAAGGAAGGTGGATACCGTTGATGGAAGATGTGGCATGGATGCAAACAGAGGAGAACTGAGTCTCATAATCGATCAAGCGGTTGTGGTGTAAGTCAACAAGGATATTAAAATGCGAAAGGAAGTCGGCACCAATAATGGGAAGAGTAACGTCGGCAATAATAAAGTTTCAGAGAATGTCGCGGCGAAAAGAAAAGGTGAGATAAAGTTGTTTGTACCGTAAGTATGAATGATGGAACCGTTAGCGGCCTGCAAAGAACCCAAGGGTTCTGCGGCACGGTTCTTCTGCAAGAAAGAACGAGGTAAAACCGAGAAGGAAGATCTGGTATCGATGAGATAGGACAAAGCGATAGAAGGGTCGTAAACACAAAGAAGATTGAACGTTGAAGGAGCCACGTCCTGCACCTTTACGACGAGGCAGTTAAGTTTAAATTATAAGCGCAGGGTTTAATTCAAATGCGAGTATGGTCATCCCATCGCTGATGGTTAAGACATACTCCTTGTTGGTTGTGCGTAGGAGGTGCGGCAGAAGTTTGAGAAGATGGCATGGTTTGAGGCTGAAAGTGTGGTTGAGCTGCATCAGATTGAGGATAGTGAGAGAAAGAAGAAGAAGGAGGAGGCGGCGGGTAAGACTGTTAATAAGCATGGCAAGCTTCAAGAGTTCGAATTCTAGTTAACAAATCAAATATGGTATTTTCCAGGGCCGAAATGCGTGCTTCAAGCACAGCGGTATTGGCAGAAGGAGAATTGATTACATTCGTGAAACCTTGCGCCTGCGGATTGGCGGGTAGCTGGGACCTTTGACCTAGCGGCAAGGTGGAGACATAAGAGGCAACAGGCTGTATGTTCTGGGGTGTTGTAGGTTTTGCCATAACAATACGATCTGCATATGCAGCGAGCTCGTGCAAGGTACAATTTGGGTCTACCGTTGCCAATTGAAACTGGAGCTCGGCAGAGAGATTTTGTGACAGCATCTGCCTAACTATATTTATACATTGACCAATAGGGGGACCCTATAATAATCCTAACATATCAGATAAAAGGGCGCACGGTAGCCGATCACCAAGGCTCTCATTTTTAAGAAGTTTTTTATTTACACAGAATCTGTAATACCTAATCTAGCTAACAATTGATTTTTTAATTCTGAGTATGGCTGATTGCTGAAATGCAGCCGGAGTAAGACGTCCGTTAAACGTTGGAGGACCATGACTGGTAATATACTCAGTAATGCTCTAAATCGTTCGTTTTCAGTAGTTGCCTCCAGTTGTAACTCCAGGAGGGTAAAAGTTAAATCAAGATTTGAGTCTATAAACATACCGTTAAATGAAGACGTAGTTTTGGGAGTCTGAGCCGGAGTCGAAGTCATATTGACGTTGGCATTTTGAGAAAAATCATCGGATGGTGGCGACATGGGGCAAAAATTATTTAAAATATTACAATTAAAAATACTTCACAGGGGAGCACTGTGCTAAATTTAACTAAGTTAAATAAAATAAAAATAAAAAAAACTTAAAAATAAAAAAAAAAAATACACAATAGGAAGAAAAACAGAGGCCAAGATGGCCTACCTAAAATCTCCCTAAAATGGTGGGAAGGAACAAGTGTTCCTATAGCTTGGCTGATTTTTACTAGCCAGCCCCCGTTAATAAAATATATTAAAAATTTAAAATACAATAATAATGACGGCAGCTTGGAACGAGGACCCTCTGAAAGGCTTGAGGAGATGCGATGACTGTAGAAAGCTTCTTGAAGGCCCTGGAGGAGAGATGTTGATTGAAGAAGGCGTCTGATGATTCGGGCGATTACCTCACGTAGGGGATCACCAGATGAAGGCCCTGGGCCTTCCTAGGAAGATCAAAGAAAATGTACTTTCACTTTATTCACAAATAGGAGGACGAAAAATGCAAGAAACCTAAACAAAAATATAAATATAAATAATAATTGAAAATAAAAATAACAGAAACAAAAATAATAATATTAATAATAAAATAAATAGTTAATTAATACAAAGCTTGAACACATGAAAGAGGGACGAATTTACCATTTTTAAACTTAAAATTAAAACTATTCTAAAAAGAATAATACTGTATACAAATTTTATACACTGTGGTAACGAATTTTACACATTGAAATTAAGATACATAAAATCTACTTATATATAAAAATATTATTTGTTAGAAAACACTTATTTTATGAACCTAAAAACACTGCACGAAGACTCACCCAACACTTAAAAAGCTAAGAATTATTTTCCAAAAAAAAACAAAAAACATAAAAGTGCACTGTTAGAACAGGTCACGAGTAGACGGTGACGTCAGAGGCGGAGAAATAAAATTGGAACACAATATTGAACACACTTAACTTGCTTGAAGGTTTGAGCGTAAAGAAAGAAAACGAAAAGACACCTTGCCTATAAATTAAACGCTACCGAAAAAACTATTGTAGATTCTTTTGGTAAAAGCCAAATGATATAAGAACAGAAAAGAATCTGCGGAGGAAAGATCAAATACGATAAGCCGTGAGTAAAAAATCGCTTGCGCTAATAAAAATTTTGCGTGCATAGAGACGAAAATCGTTTAAAGGCATAAAAAAAATTGAAGAATTGAAAAAGCCTAAAACGGACAGAGAAGAAGGGAGAGAGAGGAGACTACAAATATATATATATATATATATAATATATATAATATATATTATAATAATAAAAATATATATATATATATATAAATATATATAAATATATTATATATATTATATATATAAATATATATATATATAATATATATTAATATAATAATATATATATATATATATAATATATATATATATATATATATATATATATATATATCATATATATATATATATATCCGAAGGGATGATTGATTCTTATATGGTGATTATGTTCTTGTTAACTTTGGGCATGGCATAGTGTGTAAACCAATGCAGATGGCTTTTGTTGACCCCCTCCGACCCCCAGCACGTGTATGAGCATTGAATTTGTTATGCATTCGTGCATTAGCATTTAACCACATGCACTTTCTTTTCAACCTCATTTCTTTCCCCTCTTTTCATAAATTTTCCATTTCTTTCAATCCACCCTCTTTATCACAGACATCCCTACTACTCTATCCCTGTGTGTGAGGGGAAGAAAGAATTGGCCCAACATCGATATTGCCTGCGTGTCGTTAGGAGGCCGACTAAGGACGGTGATATTTGGGTTGGCTGCCTACTACCATCTATTTCTTGCCAGGGATGTAATGCAGGCTCGGAGAAGGTCTGATCACCGTAAACGGCCTTCTATCTTTCGACGAAACTGTATGAATCGATATGGGTACATGGAATGTCAGAGTGAATAAATGTTGAGGAAAAGAGGAGAGAGAGTGATGGATGTAGTAACTACAATATATATATATATATATGATATATATATATATAATATATATATAAATAAAATATATATAATAATATATATAAATATATAATAGTATATATATATATAATATAATAGATATATATAATATATATATATATATATATATATATATAATATATAATATATTATATATATAATATATAAATATAATATATATATAATATACCGGAAAGGGTTTTTGATTCTTATAGTGGTGTTATGTTCTTGTTAACTTGGGCAGGCATAGCTGTGAGAACCAATGCAGATGGTCTTTTGTGTTAACCCTCGACCCCCAGCACAGTGTATGTGCATTTTATGCATTCGTTGCAATTAGCATTTACCACATGCCACTTCTTTCAACCTTCTTTCTTTCCCTCATTTTTTTCATAAATTTCCCATCTTGTCATCCACCTCTATCACAGAGCATCCCTACTATCATATCCCGTGTGTGGGGAAGAAAGAATGCCCCACAATTCGATTGTCACTGCGTTTGTCGTGGAGCGACTTAAGGGACGGTGATAGCTTGGGTTGGCTGCCTATACCATCTATTTCCTTGCCAGGAATGCTTAACAGGCCTCGGAGAAGTACGTGATCGCCGTAAACGCCTTCTATCTTTCGACGAAATGTATGAATCGTATGGGGTACATGGAATGTCAGAGGAATAAATGTTGAGAGAAGAGGAGAGAGGATGGATTGTATTTAGAAAGGGCAAATTTTGATTTGCTCGCTTGACTGAAACAAAGATGAAAAGAAAAGGTGAAGTTGAGTGGTGTGGGGTAAAATGTGTGCGGCTGGTGTGGAAGAGAAGAAGAGAGGGAGAGAAGGAGTTGCAATTTTGATGAGTAGCCTGTGTCAAAGAGGTGGACTTTGATTGTGTGAGTCCTAGAATTCTAATGGTTACAAATATAAGTTTGAAAAGGTCAAGGTATGTGGGTTGCGACTTTTTGGGTCCATTCGAGGGAAATGCTTGAAGAGAGTACGAATTTTTGGGGATAATTTGAATGATTGTTCTGGATGGGGTAATAGGAAGGCTTCAGATGTGATAGGTTGGACCTGAATGGTTTGGATAGGTGATCAAAAAAGGAATGGCTGATTATAACCAGGGTTTTGGGGTGGTGGAGAGAAATATGATGAATGGTAGAAGGTGAATTATTTCTGGAAGAGAGAGAGAGAGGTTGTGTGTAAGTAAATAACTTTCTTTAAAACAAGGATATCCATAAAGTATACTAGGGATTGAGTGTAGATAGAGATGTATCGAAGTGAAAAAGTATGATTGATTTTTATTGGTTTTGAAGAAAGAGATGTTTGAAGTATGTCGTGGAATGTTTAAATAGGTAGGGATAGAGAATGGGATTATCGGATCATATGTTGTTCTATGTAAAATTAAGTTAGTGGGGGTTGGATGGAGAGGAAGGTTGATACGAAAGAAAGTAGGTAAAATTAAGAGTGAGAAAGTTAAGTGAGCAAGGTAATAAGGTTAAGTATGAAAGAGCGCTCGCTAGTAAATCGGCTGAATTGTGAACAAGTTGAACTTGAACAAATCTGGGGGCAAATGAAGGAAGCAATTGTTATAGTGCAAAGGAAGTGTGTGAGATGTGCTTAAATTAGGAAGTAAGAAATGTTAACAGCGAATGGTGGAAATGAAGAGTGATGAAAGCGGTTAAAGGTAAAAAAGAAAAAAGCCCCTGGGTGAATGGACTAAAAGCAAAATGATGACAGTTTCAAAAGAAAGATGCTTGGAATTATATAAGACGAAAAAAGAAATACTAAAAGGTTGCATTACGTAGGAGAAAACAAGAGGTAAATGAACAGTTGGAAAGGAGGATGAATTACAACAGAATAGGAAGCTCTTCTGGAAGGAAGCGCGAAAGTTTAAGAATGAGAATAAGGGGAATCTGCATTGAATAATGAATAAGGGATGGTGCTTTGATAACTGATGAAATGGATGTTAAGAGGGAAAGAACACTTCGAAAAATCTGCACAATATTTACAGTAATGATGAGGTGTTAGTTAATGTGTGTGGGTTTTGATGGTGCAAGAAGGAATAGATATTTTGGGGAGTTTTGGTAAGGAGGAGTAATGGGTAGAGTGAGAAAGTGAAGAATGTAATCTGCAGTATAGATGAAATTACTAGTGGAAATGATAAAGAGCGGAGGCGAGATGGTATTGATTGTGATTGGATAGTTGTGTAATAAAGCGTTTATGGAGTATAGTTCCAAGGGTATTGGAGGGAGAGCGAGGTAATAGTTACCTTATATAAGGGTAAAGGAGACAAGGGAACTGTAAGAACTATAGGGATATAAGTTTATTGAGTGTTGTAGGGAAGATATGCTTGATATTTTGCGTGTGAAGAAGAGTGCGTCGAGCTGACTGATGGGACGTGTGGGAAGAAACAAGGTGAGTTTAGAGTGAGGTTAAGAGGATGTGGATCAAACTTTTACATTGTGAAACAAATGATGAGAAATGAGGATAAGAAGAATAAATTATATTTAGATTTATTGGATTTACAACAAGACGTATATAGAGAATAGGGAAGCTTTTATGCAGGTATTAGTAGTATATAGGGTGTTGTGTAGGTTCTGAATTGGAATCAAAAGTATGTATGACGATAGTGAAGCGTTGTTGTAAGAATAAATGGTGTCAATAGTGATGGTTTAGGATTAATAGCGGAGCTGAAGGACAGGTGTGTTATGTCTACCTTGGTTAGTCAATGCTGTATATGGATGGGGTTATGAAAGGAATTCGACAAAGAACTCAGATACCAGAAATGACGATTAGAGATGATGGAGAATGGAGAGGAGGGGAGGGTGGCCCTACCTATTATAATGCGGATGATTTGGTTCTGTGTGGGCGAATCTGAAAAGAGTTTTGACGAGAATTCGAAGAAAGATTTGCAGGGTATGTAAAAGGAGGGGTTGAAAGTAAGCGTAGATAGTAAGGTTATGTGTTGTGAGTGAGGATAGTCCTCAGTGAGAAGTTATGTTAGATGATGGGGCAGCTGGAGCAAGTGTCTGAGATTTAAATATTTAGAGGTATGTGTTGGATGAGAAGGAACGGATGACTGCAGCTGTAGTGGAGGGAAATTGTGAATAGCAGAAGGTGCTGGTGCAATAATCGTTGTGTGAATTGGAAAGGGACTAAGTCTTGAGTCGCTAGAGTCTTACATGAGGATGTTTTTTAATAATGTTATTGTATGTAGTGAGACTATGGTCTGGAATAAAAGTATAGACTAAAGTTCAATGTGTTCAGAAAAAGAGATGAACAATCTTAGGGGGCATGCTAGGTGTAAAAGAATAATAAATGAGGAAATGAACGTATTAGAATGTTGGTGTGGAAGAAAGGTAAATGACAGAGAAAAATGAAAGATATGTTAGAGATTGGTTTGGTCATGTGAAAGGATGAATGAATGGATGAGGGCCGGTTGGTTAAGCGGAGTATCAGTGGCGAGTGTGTTGGGAAACCGACCGGCTGAGGAGACCGAAGAGAAAGTGGATTGAGTCGGTAACGAATGTCTGAAGGAGAAATTTGAGCTTGGCAGAGGCGAGAAAAAAGTGCATGATAGAGGAGAGAATGCGGGTTTTGTGAGGGGGTATGGTTTGTGCCCACCTGAGCAGAGGAGAACCCTTACATTGACGATATTAGCATAGTGAGGGTCCGTCGCCGTCCCATGATGCTCTAGGGTGGATTTTCTTCTGTGACGAGTTCTCACTAATCTAATGGTAGAGGGGCAGGTAAGGCTGAGCTTTCTTTCGACGTTTGTCATGTTCTCCTAACTGCTTTTCTTTTCGATGCTTGTACAGCGTACCTTACCCCCAATCTGGGGAGAAGAGGATGATTCTGCAGATAAGGGAAGAGAAGCAATAATATAGGTTGTGGTATAATTTATCTATTTCCGTAACTTATATAGTATTATATTATATTATATATTATATATTATATATTTTATACTATATATAACTATTATATATATATATATATATATTATATATATTATTTTATTTTATATTATATATAAGAGAGAGAGAGAGAAGAGTAGAGAGAGAGAGGATGATGATAAGTTGAGTTTTTTTGATGAAAAGGCAGTACTTTTGACTTTGTGAATTATTAAAAAAAACTTATTTATAACCCTTGTTGTTCATTTCTGAGTATTCAATTGGCATAAAATTATTCTATAAACATATATTATATAGGATAATTGCTTTTGAGTTTAAACAATATACAATCATGAATTTCGCTTTTCGTTTAATTTATTCACAGCGCATGAAATAAGCGTAAAGAGTTTTCTCGATCTACTTCAGTGAAAAAACATATCCTATTTAATTCATGTTAAAGATATGATGGGATATAGACAGGCAGCAGGAGGTTATTTTTAATAATACTATTTATTTATAATCGCCTCATAAGCAGTATTAGTGCTGACATCATTGTTTCTACTTGTTGAATAAATCATTATATATTGTTGGATTTTTATATCCTCATTAGTAATCTTGCATTAGTAAATATTAAAACAAAAAATAACTTCTCAAATTTGATCCGGTAATTATTTATAATATTGTTTTTTTTTTAATTACTAGTAGAGTCTCTCTCCCCTCCCTCTTCCTCTCCTCCTCTCTTCTCTCTAATAATATATAATAGAATAATATATTAATATAAAAAAATAAAAAATATTTGCTTACAAATTTGAATTATAATATAATAAATATGTTCAAACCATGAAACTTAGGTATATCGGCTATACGTAACATTACAATAAAAAACTTAATAAGTAAATGATATGATAACACCAGATAAGATATCTCCATCAAAAATTCTCGAGAGAACATTTCATTAGCTCAGAGTGGATCCTTGTACAGCGGATAAAAAAAAAAATAACGATTTGCGAATCCGACTTTTGGGAAAAAAATTACTCCCCGCCGTATGGGTTGCAAAGAGGAAAAATACTTCCTCTTTCGACCCTGAGTTCCGGCGGGAAGGAAAGGGAGGTTTCGCTGCGCGTGATTTTCCGTGAAAACCTGGAATTCAGGGAAGGCATTTTCTCGGCCCCGCGACTCGAAAAGGGCGAATCATTATGGCCGCCCAGGGGGTTAAGAGATATCCCCCCCCTCCAGTCCCCAAAAGAATTCCGACTTTGGAAAATCCTTTCTGCGGACAGTTTGTTTTTGCCTGAGAAATCTTCCTCTTCCGACCCTGAGTCCCGGCGGCGAAGGAAAAGGAGGGGGGTTTTCGCTGCGCGAGAATTTTCCCGTGAAGGAGCCGCGATTGGGGAGGGCATTTTCTCGGCCCGCGCTCGCGACAAGGGGCGATCAATAGGAGCCGCCCCACGGCAAGAGAAGTTTGCCCCCACTGGTCCGGAGGTTTGGGATTCCGAAATTGAAAAAAAAAAAAAATTCGCTAATTTTATAGCCACGCGGTAGTTCCCCTGAAGGGAAAACGCATAGCTCAGGGTGACTTAGCGTAAAAATACGATTTCGAATCCGGACTTTTTTGGGAAAAAATCTCCCGGCAATGTTAGCATGAAAGAAAATCTCCTTCTTTCGACCCTGATTTCCGGCGGGAAGGAAATGGAGGTTTTCGCTGCTGCGAAGATTTTTCCGTGAAAACCTTTTGGATTCGGGAAGGCATTTTCTTGGCCGCGCTCGACAAGGGCGCTCATATGGCCGTATATTGAAACTCATAAACCTGTTGTTCCAAAATCCCGACTTTTGGGCAAAAAATCTCTGCACTATATGTATTCAAAGCAAGGGCTCCTCTTTCACCCTGCAGTCCCGGGCGGGAAAGGGAAAGGAGGTTCGCTGCGCGCAGAATTTACCGTTGAAGGCACCTGGCATTGTAGTATGGGTAAGTACTATATCGCGCTCGAAAGGGGCGAACAGATGGCCGCCACGGTAAGAAATTTCCCCCCTCAGTCCAAAAATCCGACTTTTGGTAAAATTTCTCCCGGCTCGTTTGTTGCCCGAGAAAGCCCTCTTTTTTGCGGACTCTAAGTCCCGGGCGGGGGGCCTTGGGAATGGAGAGGAGTTTTCCGCTGCGCCTGAGATTTTCCCGTGGAAAAAGCTGGGAATTTTGGGAAGGTATTTTCTCGGCCGCGCTCCGACAAGGGAAACGATTTCACTTATGGCCGGCCCACGGTAAGAGATATCCCCCCTTCAGTCAAAATCCGACCTGTTGGAAAAATCTCGCGCGGGTTGCTTGCCTGAGGAAATTCTCCTTCTTCCGACCCTGAAGTCCCGGCGGCGCTTAGGAAAGGGAAGTTCGCTGCGCGAGATTTTCCGTGGAAACCTGTGGTTTTGGGAAGGGTATTTCTCGGCGCGCTCGTACAAGGGCGATTGTCATATGCGCCCACGGTTAAAGAAATATCCCCCCCCCTCAGTCCAAAAAATCCGGACTTTTGGGAAAATCTCGCGGCCGTTTTGCCCGAGGGAAAAGCTCCTCTTTTGGACTCTTAAGTTCCCGGCGGGGGGCCTGGAAGGAGAGGAGTTTTCGCTGCGCAGAGAGTTCCCCCGTGAAAGCTGGCATTGGGAAAGCTGTTATTTTCTCGGCCGCGCTCCGACAAGGGCGGATCATTATGGCGCCCAACGGTATAAGAAATATCCCCCCTACCAGTCCAAAAATCCGACTTTGTGAAAAATCTCGCGCGTTGTTGCCTGAAGAAATCTCCTCCTTCCGACCCCTTGAGTGCCCGGCGGGCGAAGGAAAAGGAAGTTTTTCGCTTGCGCGGAGATTTTCCCGTGAAAAACCTGGGATTTGGGAAGGGTATTTTTCTCGGGCCGCGCTCGGGGACAAGGCCGCGATCATTTAGGGCCGCCCAAGAGTCAGAAAATTTTTCCCTTCCGAGTTTGAGTGGGCTGGACTTTTGAAAAAGAATTTTTCGGTCGGTCGGTCCCGAAAAAAAATGGCTGGCGATTAGGGAAAAGTGAACTCTGAAACGAGAGTTGTCAAACGTACTTCGTCTGGGTGTTGAAACGTTGCTTCTCCCGAAGTTTCTGCCGTATTGGTTTCGAAAATTTTTTGGTCTTGGGGACTTTTGAAAATTTTTGGATTTTTTCGAAATAAAAGCCTCTGCACCAGAAGGAATTTCGGGAAAATTTTATATTAGGGGAATTTAAAAAAAATGTCTCGCAACGCACCCGTTACCCACGTACTTCGTCTGCGCGTCTGAAAACGCGCTCTCCAGAAGTCTGGTTTTTGGTCGAAATTTTTTGGTTCTGGGAACTTTTAAGAATTTTTCTCGAGTTTCTGCCCGAGATAAAGTGGGGACTTAGAAAAAAAAATTTTTATTGCGTCCGAAAAAAATGCTGCGGGGGATTAGGGCAAAGTGTACTCGGAACGAGGACTGTCCACGTTAACTCGTCCGGGTCTGGAAAACGTGCTCTCCCGAAAGTCTGGTTTGGTCGAATATTTTGTGTCGGGGGACATTTAGAATTTTTTCGATTTCAAATAAGCCACTGTCAACCACAGAATTTCGTGGCGAAAAGTTTATAATAGGTAATTTTAAAAATGTCTCGCAACGAGCTTACCCACGTACTCGTTCTTGGGGTCTTGAAACGTGCTCTTCCCGAAGTTCTGGGTTTTGGTTCGGAAATTTTTGGTCGGGGCGGACTTAGAAAATTTTTATTCGGAAATTTTTCGTTAAAGCCCGCTGCACCAAAAAAAAAAAATTTATATTTTTCGATAAAAACAAAAACTCCAGGAGAGACTACCAGAAGGTTGTTCTCGTTCTGAAACTTACTCTCCCGAAGTTGGAAAGGTTGCCAAAAATTTCAAGTTAAGCCACTGCACCACCCAAAATTTTTTTGACTAAATTTTGCTGACGGGTGGGGTGGTATACGGGGCGAGGAAGCATTATGTATAGAGAGGGGTAGCTGGGCCGCGGAAAAATTTTTTTTCTATAAAATTAATTTTATTTAAAGCGCTTTTCAAGCCTTTAGATGTTATTTTCTATCAAATTCGACAAAAAAAAGTACGAGTGTTTGCCACATTATTATGACGAATTTCTGCCCCAACTTGATATAGGGGGTGCCGAGTGAGAAAAGAGACATACCTGGTTCGGCCGAACCAGGGAGGCGTGTCGATGACTTTCTCCTTCCGACCTCTCCGGTAGCTAGGGAGAGTAGGAAGAGGCATCTGAGGCTGCCTGGCAGTAGTAATCACTGCCGACAGCCACCACTCTCGGAGAGGTCCGAGTATCCAGCACCAATGTCAATGTCACGCGTCTCTCTGTATTCAGGAGTGGTATACAGGGCCTAGACCGTGGGGACTAAGGCTGGATACGGTAGGATCTCCCCACCAGCTGAGAGCTAGCTACCAAGCTCTCAGTCAGGCAGGCAGACGACACCCATCATCGCCCCTGCTCCCAACTCTCCGAGACATAGAGGCATTCGGAGAGGTGGAACAGGGAAGATGATGGTGAGGCAGCCGGGAGATGAGTTTCTCCCGGGTGTCACCACTCGGAGGTTCCGAGCATCCCGTGTTAATGTCAATGTCACGTCTCTCTCTGCGGTCAGGAGTGGTACGCAGGGCCTAGAGCGTGGGGACTGAGGCGGGATGGGAGGACCTCCACCGCGTCTGCCTGTGTCAGGAGGGCAAAGCTCGATGAGAACGCCCGGCTGGGGCGGGACGAGTAGTGTCTTGTGAGCTGTTGGTGACATCCTTCCAGGGACTAACCAGGCAGTTCACAGGCATTATTATGTTGACTATAAAAATCTCTGCTATATTTCCACTAAGTTGCCGACGAGTGGGGAAGCCGGAGGTACGGAAGAGGACTGCAGGAACGAGGGCGCGTCTTCCGTGGACCAAAGGTGGAAAAAACTCAAAAATCGAGGTGTTCAAGTCCCGGAGAAGGGTGCAAGGCCGAGGTGATTCGAACTTTCCGTTGAAATTTTTTGGTCGAAAAAGGCGGAATTTTACGCCTTTTCACGGAAAAGTAGAGCTTTTTGCTTCGACCACCTGCAAGGTTACCTTGGACGAATACTATTTAGGCTGGGTGAGGGGGTTTATCTCGGAGTTGCTAGCTCCTGGCCGCCTCTTGTAGCGGCTACGAGGAGAGCACAGTTCCCGAGGAAACAAACCTTACCCCCCGGGACTTGAAGATTGGCCATTCCCCCTCTCGGAAGAAGTAAGAGCGACTTCCTTCCGCCTTGGCAGGGAAGGTTTTTGCCCAATGAACGCTTCTCTCCAGGCAGGGGACCCCAATTCATTCCGGAAACCCGTACGTCCTCACTCTCCCACGATTAGTTAGTTAAGGCACGGAGGAGGGTGTTGGAACAAGGGAAGACGATGTTTGAGGGCAAACCGGTGAGATGAATTTCTCCCTGGGGTAGTCACCCACTCGGAGGGTTCCGAGCATCCCGTGTTTATGTCAATGTCACGTCTCTCTCTGCGGTCAGGGAGTGGTTACGCGCAGGGCCTAGAGCTTGGGGACTGAGGCGGGGGCATGGGAGGGACCTCCCACCGAATACGTCTGGCCTGTTCAGGATGGGCAAAAGCTCGATTGAGAACGCCCGGCTGGCGGGGCTGCGGGAACTAGTAGTTTGGTCTGTGAGCTGTTTGGTGACATCCTTTTCCAGGGACTTAAACCAGGCACGTTCACAGGCATTATTTATGTCCCGTGGCCCTACTCACGGTGCATATTTTGCTCTCTCGAGAACCGAGTGGGAAGCCGGAAGGTTACGGGAGGACTTTGCAGGAACGACTCCTCTCCCGTGACCAAAGCCGACAAAAAAACTCAAAAATCGAGGTGTCATAGTCCCGGAAGGGTGAGCCGGATTGTGATCGAACTTATTCCGTTTATTTTGGTGTCGAAAAAAGGCTGGAATTTTCCGCCCTTTTTCACGGGGAAAAGTAAGGAGCTTTTGGCTTCGCACCTGCCCAAGTTTCTTGACGATATCTTTTAGGCGGCGTAAGGGTTATCTCGGGAGAGGCAGCTCCTGGGGGCCGCCTTTGTAGCGGCTACGAGGAGAGCACAGTCCGAGACGAGACAACCCTTTACCCCGACTTGAAGATTTGCCATCCTCTCGAGAAGTAGAGGACTTCCCTCCCTTGGAGGAAGGTTGCCCAATGACGCTTCTCTCAGGCAGACACCCAATCATTCGGAAACCCGTCGTTTCCTCACTCTTTCCCCGATAGTAGTAGCAACGAGGAGGGGTTGGAACAGGGAAGACGAATTGTTGAAGGAACCGGGGAGCATTGAGTTTCTCCCGGTTTTTCACCACTCGGAAGGATTCCGGCGAAGGCATCCCGTATTAATTGTCAATGGTCACGTCTCTCTCTGCGGTCAGGGGAGTGGTACGCAGGGCCTATAGCGTGGGGGGAACTGAGGCGGGATGGGAGGACCTCCACCGGCGGGTCTTGCCTGTGTCCAGGAGGGCGAAAAAGCTTCGATGAGAACGCCCGGCTGGGGCGGGACGAGTAGTGTCTTGTGAGCTGTTTGTGGGGACATCCTTCCAGGGACTAACCCAGGCAGTCACCAGGCATGTAATATGGTCCCCGTGGGTCCCTCTCACGGTTGAATATTTGCTCTCTCGAACGAGTGGTAAGGCCGAGGTTACGCGAGAGGACTGCCAGGGACCCGAGGCGGGTCTTCCAGTTCGACACGTGTGACCAAAGGTGGAAAAAACTCAACAATCGAGTGTCAAGTCCCTGGAGAGGGGTGCATTGCAGCCGGTGGATGAAATCGAACTTTCCGTGATTTTTTGGTCGAAAAAAGGCGGAAATTTTCCGCCTTTTCACGGAAAAGTTAGAGCTTTTGCTCGGACCTGCCAAGGTTCTTGGACGATCATTTTTAGGCAGGCTGGTGGCAGGGTGTTATGCTCGGAGTTTGGCAGCTCCTGGGCCGCCTTGTAGCGGCTACGAGGAGAGCACAGTCCGAGACAAACCTTTCCCCCGACTTGAAGATTGGCCATCCTCTCGAGGAGTAGAGGACTTCCTCCCTGGAGGGGAAGTTGGTTGCCAAATTGACCGCATTCTTCTCAGGCAGGACACCCAATCATCGGAACCCCGTCGTTTCCTCCACTCTCCCCGATTAGTAGGTTAAGCACGAGGAGGGAGTGGAACAGGGATAAGGACGATGTTGAGGCAAACCGGAGGATGAGTTTCTCCCGGTGTCACCACTTCGGAGGTTCGAGTCATTCCGTGTTAATGGTTCAATGTCACGTCTCTCTCTGCGTTCAGGAGGGGTAGTGTTACGCAGGGCCTAGAGCGTATGGGGACTGAGGTGCGGATGGGGGAGGACCTCCACCGCTTGTCTTGGCCTGTGGTCCAGCTGGGCAAAAGCTCGATGAGACCGCCAGGCAGGGGCGGGAACACGAGTGTTCTTCTGCCACCAGTTGGATCGCAGCTCTCCTACGTTAAAAGTAGGAGGAGAGCGAGAAGCGCATTATTCGTCCTACCTTTTGCCTCTCCACTGGGGGATAAAAGCTCTCTTCGAACTAGAGTCCTAAGGGCCGGTAGGACGGAGAGGACTGCCAGGAACGCAGGGGCGGTCTTCCGGGACCAAAAAGTGTAAAAAACTCAAATCGAAGCGGTCGAGCTTCCCGGAGGAAGGGTTTGCAGCCGTTGGCGATTTCGAGCTTTTCCCTTGCTTTTCGGAGCGCAGAAAAAAAAGGGCGGAATTTTTCCGCCTTTTTACGGAAAATGTGAGCCTTTTCTCGACCGTGAGCCTCTTGGATGGTCTTAGAGGCGGGTGGAGGTTATCTCGGGAAGGCGGTGCCGCTCTGGGCCGTCTAGAAACATCTACGATGCGAGCCGTGAGTTCCGGAGACAAACCTTTACCCCGACTTGAAGATTGGCCATTCCTCGCGAGAAGAAGAAAGAGGTCTTTCCTTGGTAAGAGGAAGGTTGCCAATTGACGCTTCGTTACTTCGCAGCCAGACGCCCCATCATCGCTCCTTGCTTCCCCACTCTTCCGCAAGAGGATACGATGCAATTTGCTGAGGCAAGGTGGAACGGGGGAAAAGATTGATGCATGAGGCATCCGGGAGCATGAGTTTTCTCCCGGGTGTCACCACTCGGAAGTTCCAAGCATCCCGTGTTAATGTCAATGTCCCGTCTCTCTCTGCGTTCAGGAGTGGTACGCAGGGCCTAGAGCGTGGGGACTGAGGCGGTATGGGAGGACCTCCACCAGCGCTCGTGCCTGTCGTCAAGCTAGGGCAAAGCTCGATCTGAGACCGCCTCAGGCTACTGGGGCGGGACCACGAGGTGTTCTTTCTCAACAGTTGTTCGCAAAGCTTCCTCCTACGGTTTTAAAGTAGAAGAGAGCGAGAAGGCATTATGTCCTTTCCCCTTGCCCTTCTCACTGGATTAAAACTCTCTCGGACTAGAGTTTCTAAGCCGGAGGTACGGAGAAGACTAGCCAGAACAGAGGTGGTTGGTCTTTCCCGGGACCAAAAGTGGAAAAAAAACTCAAATCGAGGGGTCGAGTCCCGGAAGGGTGCAAGCCCGTGGGCGAGTCGAGCTTTTCCCCTGCTTCAGAGTGTCGAAAAAAAAAAAGGGCGGAATTTTCCGCCTTTTTTTTTTTACGGGAAAAAAGTAGCAGCCTTTTTTTCGACCCGTTGAGCTCTTGGACGATCTTTCTTGCCCGGGTGGAGGTTATCTCGGGAAGGCGGCGCCTGGCCGCCGTCTAGGAAGAAAACATCTACGCAGGCGAGCCCGACGTCCGGAGGGACAAACCTGTACCCCGACCTTGAGATTGGCCATCCTCGCGAGAAGAAGAAGAAGAGGTCCTCCCTGGTAAGGAAGGTGCCAAATGACCGCTTCGTTAACTCGCAGGCAGAAAAAGGCCCCATTTTCATTCCGCTCCTGCTTCCCACTCTTCGCGAGATAGATGCATGCGGAGAGGGGGAACGGGGAAGATGATGGTGAGGCATCCGGGAGATGAGTTTCTCCCGGGTGTTCAACCACTTCGGAAGTTTTCCGAAGGCAATTCCCGTTTCGTAATGTCAATTGTCACGGTCTCTTCTTCTGCGTTCCAGGAGTTGGTACGCAGGGCCTAGAGCGGTGGGAACTGAGGGCGGATGGCGAGGATCTCATCCCGGATCTGCCTGTGTTTCAGCAAGGGCCAAAGCTCGATGAGGACCGCCTGGTGCTGGGAGTCGGGAACACCTGAGTGTCTTTCTCCACAGTTTTGTCGCCAGCTTGCATCCTAGCGGGTTAAAGTTAGAGACGAGCGAGAAGGCCATTTTAGTGTACCTTCCCTTTGCCCTCTCACTGGGATAAAGCTCTCTCGACTAGAGTCTAGAGTATTAAGCCGGAGGTACGGAGAGACTGCCAGAACGAAGGTGGCGGTCTTCCGGGACCAAAAGTTTGAAAAACTTCAAAATCGAGGTCGTCGAGTCCCGGAGAGGGTTGCAGCGTAGGGCGGCTCGAGCTTTCCCTGCTTCGAGGTCGAAAAAAGGGCGGATTTTCCGCCTTTTTACGGAAAAAGTAAGGAGCACTTTTTCTCGATCCCCGTTGAGCTCGTGAAACGATTCTTCCTGGCGGGGGGGAGGGTATCTCGGGTAGGCGGCGCCCTGGGCCGTCTAGAAACATCTACGAGGCAAGCCGAGTCCGAGAAAACCTTTACCCCGACTTGAAAGATTGCCATCCTCGCGCGAGAGGAAGTAACGAAGAGCGGTCTTCAAACCTGGGTAAAAGGAAAGGTTTGCCAATGACGCTTCGTTTCTGTCGCCAGCAGAAGCCCCATTTCATCGCTCACTGCTTCCCACTCTCCCGCGAGGATAGATGGCATGCGGGGAGAGTGGAAACGGGGAAGATGATGGTTGAGGCATTTCCGGGAAAGATGATTTTCTCCCCGGGTGTCCACCACTTTCGGAGGTTTCCGAAGGCATCCCGTGTTAATGTCAATATCACGTCTCTCTCCTGCGTTCAGGAGTGGTTACCGGCAGGGCCTAGAGCGTGGGGACTGAGGCGGGATGGGAGGAACTTCACCGCGTCTGCCTGTGTCAGCAGGGCAAAGCTCGATGAGACCGCCTGGCTGCTGGGGCGGGACACGAGTGTCTTCTCACAGTTGTCGCAGCTCTTCCTACGTAAAAGTTAGTGAGAAGCGAGAAGGCATTATTATGTCCTCCCTTTGCCCTCTCACTGGGATAAAGCTCTCTCGGACTAGGAGTATTAAGCCGGAGGACGAGAAGGTGAAATGCCAGAAACGAGGTGGCGCCGTTTCTTCCGGACAAAAGTGAAAAAAAACTCAAAATCCGAGGGGTTCGAGTCCCGAAGAGGGTTGCCAGCCGTGGCGCTCGAGCTTTCCCTGCTTCGAGGGCGAAAAAAAAGAAAAGGCGGATTTTTCGCCTTTTTACGGAAAAGTAGGGCCTTTTCTCGACCCGTTGAGCTCTTGGACGATCTTCCTGGCGGGGTGGAAGGTTATCTCGGGAAGGGCGGCCGGGCCTGGGCCGTCTTGATAACATCTACGAGGAAAGCTGAGTCCGAGAAAAACCTTTACCCCGACTTGGAGATTGGCCATTCCTCGCGAGAAGAAGAAGAGGTTCTCCCTTGGTTTAAGGAAGGTTTGCCAATTGACGCATTCGTACTCTCAGGCAGACCCCGGGGGGGGGCGCCCCGGGGGGCCCCCCCATCCATCGCTCCTGCCTCCCACTCTCCGCGAGCATAGATTGCATGCGGAGCAGGTGGAACGGGGAAAGATGGAATGGTATGCCAGGGCATTCGCGGGAGATGAGTTCTCCCCCGGGTTTGTCACCACCTCGGAGGTTCCGAGCATTCCGTGTTAATGTCAATGTCACGTCTCTCTCTGCGTTTCAGGAGTGGTACCGCAGGGGCCTAGAAGCGTGGGGACTGAGGCGGGATGGAGGGACCTGCCACCGGCGGTCTGCCTGTTGTCAGCTGGGCAAAAGCTCGTATGGGACCGCCAGGCTTGCTGGGGCGGGACACTGAGTTGTCTTCTCACAGTTGTCGCACGCTCTTCCTACGTAAATAGTAGCGAGGCGAGAAAGGCATTATAATCCTACCCTTTGCCCTCTACTGGGATATAAAGCTCGCTCGACAAAAGCGATTCCTGCCGGAGTACGGATAGACTGCCAGGAACGAGGTGGCGCGTCTTCCGGGAAACCAAAAAGTTTGAAAAAAAGCTTCAAATCGTAAAGGGCGAATAGTCCGGCAAATGAGGTTTGCAGCCGTTGGGCTCGAGCTTTCCCGCTTCGAGGCGAATAAAAAAAAGGCGTAATTTTTCCGCCTTTTTTTTACGGAAAAATAGAGCTTTTTTCTCGAGTTGTTGAGGGTCTGTGGTTTTGTTTTCTAGTCGGGGGAAGGGTATCTCATTAGGGCGGATTGCTCGGACCGCCGTAGGAAACCATTTACGAAGTAACGATGCATTTGAAGAAAATACCTTTCCCCCGACTTTGAAAAATTTGGCCCTCCGCGGCCAAGAGGAACGCAACATAGACCGTTCGTCCCGGCGAATGATGTCAATGATAACCTCGTGGTCGCGTGGAAAGGATGGCGCGCGCCCCCCTGCTCTCTCCCTCCTCCTCTCTGGGTTAGTTAGCGAGTGGTAGTAGGGGTTATACTCGAGGCAGTTTACTACGGGAAGGGTGTCAGTCAGCAGCGCTCTTCAGCAGTTCGAACGGAGACAAAAAAGCGGTCTTCCACTCCCCTCTACCGAACTGGCAATAACTCTGCTCGTGTTTGGATATGGAACTGGGGGTCCGCTTCTGCTGAAAAGCTCTGCTGTCTCTCCCTCTTCTTTAGTTGCTGCCAAGAGGGTACTTCCAAGTCCAGTCAAGAACGGGGAGAGAGCGAGGTTGGGTTCCCTTCTCTCTCCCAGCGCGTGGTGTCCGGGTTTGGGCTTCTAGCTTGGTGCGTGACTGT
>JABUQX010100685.1:15000-17500 GCA_015478945.1 Trachelipus rathkii | reverse complement strand
AAAGGTTAAGAATTAGAATAAAGGGATAACCTGCTCAGAATAATGAATAGGGATGCTGCTTTCGTAACTGAGAAATGGATGTGAGGGAAGTGTGGAAAGAACATTTCGAAAATCTGTATAATATTGGCGGTAATGCAAGAGGTGATTAGTGAATGTTGTGTGAGTTTGAGGGGCGCCCGCCACAGATAGCGAATAGGTTATTTTGTTGGATGAGTTTTTATTAGCAGGCAGGAACCGGTAATGTGTAGAGTGAGAAAGTGAAGAATGGTAAATCTGCAGGTATAGATGAAATTAAAGGTGAAATGATCAAGAATGGAGCGAGATGGTGATTGATTGGATCTGGAAGTTGTGTAATAAAAGCGTTTATGGAGGATGTAGTTCCGAGGGAATGGAGGAGAGCAATAATAGTACCCTTATATTATAGTGCGTAAGGGAGATAAAGGGAACGGTAGAAATTATAGGGGAATTAGGTTATTGAGTGTTGTAAGGAAGATTATATGCTAAAATATATTTGAAGAGTGCGCCTCGAGTGACTGAAAAGACTATTTTGCGTGACACCCCAAACAAGGTGCGTTTAGGAGTGGAAGAATATATGTGGATCCAAATCTTTACATTGACAGCAAATGATTCGAGAAATAATGGGAGAAGAAGGATCATGAGTTGTATTTAAGGTTTAGGCATTTGTAATAGGCGTATGATTAGCGTTAATAAGGAAGCTTCTATCTATGTTGGTGTTAAATGATTAATGGTGTGGGGTAGGCTTCTAATAATGTAATTCAAAAGTAATGATATCTGACGATAGTGAGGCGTGGAAACGAAATTAAATGTGTCAAAAGTGGATTGGCTTTAGATATTAATAAGTTGGAGTTAAAGGCATGGTATGTATTATGTCTCCCCTTGGTTATTCAAATTTGTATATGGACGGCGGTTACATGAAAATGAAACTAGAGTATGGGCATGGAAGGAAAATGGCGTGTAGAATGATGGAAAATGGAGATACGTGGCAGGCGGCCTACCTTTTTATATGCGGTAATGGATTGCGTTTTGTGTAAGCGAATCTTAAAGAGAATTTGAGAGGATGGTAGAGAGAGTTGGCAGGGTGTGTAAAAGAGGTTGGAAAGTAAACGTTAGATAAGTGTAAGGTTTATGCTGTTGTGGAGTCGAAGGGACAGTCCCTCGTGTTAAGTCTATGTAGATGCGACAGCAGCTCTGCGAAACAAGTGTCTGAGTTTTAAATATTTATAGTATATGTCTGGATGAGAGGCGAAGCAGATGATGCAATGTGAAGTGGGAAAGTTGTGAATGGCGGGAAAGATGGCTGGTACAATTAAATTGTTCGGTGAATGCTAACGGGACTAAGCTCTTGAGTCCGCCCTAGAGTCCTTGCATGAGGATAATGTGTTCACCTGTCATATGGTTAAGTAGTGAGCACATATGGGACAGTGGTAATATTAGAAGTATAACGAATCTTTTATAAGTTCAATCTGCTTCACAAACTGGACAATCTTTAGGGGCCGCTGCTAGCCGTGTCTGGAAGAAGAATTGATAAAATAAAAGAAATGAAACGTATTAGTAAGTTGGTGGGCGTGCGAAGAAAGGGGTAAAACGTAGCGAGAATACATGAAAGTAATGTTGAGCGATGGTTTGGTTCATAGTGTAGAAGATGGAATGATAGTACGGGTGCGTTTAGTGGATGTATAGGGAACGATGTTTGGAACCGAACCGGCTGCCGCTGAGACCGAAGAAAAAGTTGCGATTGAGTCAGTAAACACGTGTCTGAATGAATTAGAGTCCGGTGAAGGCGGTAGCTAAAGAATGAAAGAGTTGGAGCTGCAGAACAATCTTCACACAACCGCGCCATACAAGTCTCATCTTAACCATTTTTAAAAGCGATTTAACGTTATAAGGACTGAGAGGGATTAGAGAGAGTATCGCAGCACCGAGAGAGAGGAGAGATGAGCACGAAAGAGGAGAGATGAGATAGAGAAATGGACGTAAGAGAGAGTTCGTTATTATATAAGTTTTCCTAACAAAAATAACTTTCGAGTAAAATATACCCGTTTTCTCTTTTTGACTCGAAGGATGGACATAAAAGTATATTATATATATATAATTATTATTATTATATATATATATTATATATTATAATATTATATATACTCATATATATATAATATATAATATATATATTATATAATATATATATATATATACTTATTATATATATATATACATATATATTATTACTTATATATAATATATATTATATATATATATATTATATACTATATATCATATAAGTATATATATATATTTATAATATACTATCATATATATATAATATATATTATATATATATACTATAATATATATATAATATATATATAAGCTTACCCAATTCTCTGCTGGACTTGATCTTCTTTATATAATATATCTACTATTTATATATTAATATATATTATATATATATATATATTCATATACCTATATATATCATATA
>JABUQX010100685.1:0-10000 GCA_015478945.1 Trachelipus rathkii | reverse complement strand
AACAACAACAACAACAACATGCGTTACTATTTTTATTATTATTTTTTAATTTTTTTTTGTTTTCTTCATTCTTACGATAGAATTTGTTTTCTTATTATTTTGAATTTAAACTCACGAAGCTTTGTGTTTAAATATTGAAGATAATTTATGTTTTTTATTATTATATTTTTATTAAATTATTATTATTATTATTATTAATTATTTATATTATTATTATTATTATTATTATTATTATTATTATTATATTATTTTATTTCTTAATCCTTTCACTGCTGAGGCCGTCAACGTTGTCGGCACGAGTAATTGCCTTAGTAGGACTGATGCCGACTATGTGTCGTCATAAATCGTATTCTTTCTATACGAAGTTCAGCCATGAACTCTTTGGTTTTCTTTCTAAATTTACGTTATACTACATTTATCTTGTGACCTTTGGCAATTTTAAGACCTGTTTGAGCATATAAATCCTGGTCACGCCTTCGAATCTTGTTAGTATGAACCAAGCGCCATCAGCATGGAGATGTTTCAAAGCTTGGTTTTATTGAAAATTTGGCTTATTATTCTAGATGCTCGGTAGATTTTTATCATTGTATCCCCCTTATCCCCCATCCCAATGACTTTCTTCTATACTTGGGAGCCCCTCAATCTATTTCTTTTCTTTCCTCCCCCTTACCCCACCCCCTTATACATCACCGTCAATGTTTACAAAATTTCCATCTCATTTTTACTACTCGTACTTTTGCTTCTCTTCCGAAAAGATTTTTCTCATGTCTCTCTTCTTTAATATATTAAATATATAATATATATATATATATATATATATATATATTATATATATATATATATAATATATATATATATATATATATATATTATATATATATATATATATATATATATATATATAATATATATATATATATATATATATATATATATATATATAAATATGATTTATTTTTTACAAATTATTATACGGTATATATAATTAATATATATATATATATATATATATATATATTATATATATATATATATTATATATATATATATATATATTATGTACAAATATATATACACATATATATATATATATATATATATATATATACGGAAGCAAAATAAATACAAACGCTGACCCAGCGCTGACACAGGGACGATAAATAAATATGTGGGTATTTCTACCGTCATGAGCGGGTACACACGATGACTCAGCTGGCGCAGCCAAAGGGTTTTAAGTTTTGAAAACTTTTATGCCAAATGTTAGTTGGAAAACATTTAGCATATGTAGCAAATATTATATATATATATATTTAATATCATATATTATATATATATTATATTTATATATATATATATATATATATATATATATATATTATAATATATATTATAATATAAATATGAAATCTTGGGCTAAGCGAGCCTATTAATTATAGCGACTTCATTTTATTCATCCAGGGTTCAACTCCGTTTTATTATTAATTATTATCTTTATTATTATTATTATTATTATTATTATTATCGCCCCTGTTGTGGTATCCCTAACAAGGTGACGCCGCAGATACCTTTTCCGAATGGTATCTGCGAAGTGGTTGTACATTTTTTGTTTTTCGTTGATTTTTCCCCCTTTTTGTGGTTCCCCTCCTTTCCATTTATGTTCTTTGTTTCTTATTATTTTTATTATTATTATTATTATTATTTATTATTATTATTATTATTATTATTATTATTATTATTATTATTATTATTATTATTATTATTATTATTATTATTATTATTATTATTATTATTATTATTATTATTATATTATTATTATTATTATTATTATTATTATTATTATTATTATTTTTATTATTATTATTATTATTATTATTATTCCCGTTCCCCTTACCCTTCCCTTCCTCAGTTTCTGTCCCTTCTCCTCCGTTTCTGTACGTACTACCCTACGTATCCCTGATCTCTCTCTTCTGAGAGTCTCCCCATTCCCCTGCTTCCTGGTGGCTACCGGGCTGTTGTCTCTGTGTGTGTCATGGGCCCATCTTGCCCTCCTTCCTACGTGGGTGAGGGTACAGGTTAAAAACCGGTTTTTGTTGCCTTTCTCCGGGCCGCCTATTGTAGGGGTCCCGAACCTTGCCCTAACCTGTGAGGAGGCTGTCCTGCACTTGGGCGCATAATCTTGGGCTTCGCGTCTTATCCGTGTGGTGCACGGCTTTTATTTTCCATCTTTGGGACTGGACGCGGAGTTCCGGGGGGCTTTCCCGAGGCCACACCCATGGCCCACCCTACGGGGTGGGGTTTCTAGGGGGGAGGTATGTAGCTCTGGGCCTGTGGTGGGCGCGGTTGCTGCGGTTACGCTGCCGGGATTTATGTTTCTATTCATCATTTGTGTTATTGAATTTGTGTTTATTTATTGCGGTGCTGATGTTTTGCAGGAGTATTTTTCATGGGAAGAAAATCTAAAAAGTTTACCGTTTTCCAGAAAGGCGGCAATCACCATCTGGCGGGTCCCCAACCCGTCCCCTCCTTGGCCGTTCCCAGGCCTGCGTCCAGCAGGGGCTTTGACGCCCTTGTTGATGAAATGGTTGGTACTCCACCACCCATCCCTATCGCCCTCGATTCCGGTCCCGTTTCAGGGACTGCCCCGTCTAGACCAGGTGAGGCTGTTGTGGCCTCTCAGAATACCCTTGTCTCTCCGTCTTTACGTTTGCCATTCCAGGAGCCCCTGCGTCAGCGGGGTTCCATTCCTAAACGCCAGTATACACCAACGCCGACGATCACGTTCGCCGACCCCCCTCCAGGGGTCCCGGGTCTTGATTCCTACCCGCTTTATTTTTATTTACATTCAAACGTCCCCTCGTCACTGACTTCTGTGAGCCATGCTCAATTCTTAGTGATGCTTGGAAGCTGCTCTCTTAAACTACTGATGTCACATGGGTCTATCGCAATTGAGAACTGGTCCTCTCTGGTCGGTGCTGCCTCTCGTTACCAGAGCAACGTCCTTGCTCCTATCCATCTGGGGAAGATTCCCGTCATTTCTAACCTGTATGTGTCCGTATATCAGTCGAAGGGTACTTATATTATGCGGCCGGCGTTCCTGTTCCGAGCTTCTAATTGTCCGTAAATAATCATTAAGGCTCACAGCATCGTGCCTATCACCTGACTGTTTATCGTTCTTCCCTCTCGTTAAGGATGACCTGCAAAGCCTATATCCTTCGTCTGTTACTTACCTTCCTGTGCTCTCTTCCCCATCCAAGGTAAACTGTATCCAGCACACGGTCGACAGGGCCCTCCGAGAAGTTATGTTCAAGTGCCAATTAATTGGTGACCCCCAGAAATGTGTCTCTCCAGACACTGTCGACATGTGTGCAGTTCTCTCCTACGACTGGTTGACAGAGATCTCCATGTTGTCCTTCCATACTTGTAAGTGGGCCACACCCGGTCCTCCTTCTGTTCCCTCTGCCCCTTTCGTCCTTGGAGAAAAAAGGGGGGGGGAAAAAAAATCCTGGAGCCAGTTGCGCCATTCATAATATGACGTCGTGGGGTCTTCTACCCGCTCGGGCGATGGGGAAGCTGGCACATCTTCCTTCTATCTTATGCTGCGGTCATCGCGGGTCCACTTCATTTGCGGTGCCCTTTCTTCCGTTGCTTCCATCGCCCCGTGCTTTGTGTCCGGAGCTTGTTTTCCGCTTTCTCCGTTCGACCGTTCGGCTTCCGTGCTTCGGTTACCGATCCCCTGTTTCGGTGGTTTCTGAGGCTCTGGACAATTGTCCTCCCAACTCTCCCGAAATGGTCCGCCGGCCCACTCGTCGTTCTTCGCCGACACACACGACCCTCTCTCATGCTCCTCTCCTTGTAGAGGTCCATGCAGCTCCCAAGGGGATATCTGATTTTGCGATAAAGTTCCGCTTCTGAGGTCGGTGGCAATCGTCCATGTGCCTCGTCGGAGCCTACCTGTACCGTCTCCCGGAAACGCCCTGCTTCTGTTTCGCCGGGGAAACACCAAGTCCCTCTTAACGGTTGCGAGAGTCCGTCCAAGGGCGGATCTTCCCGGGACAGACATCCGTACTCGCTTGCTTATCGGGCCGCGGACTTCTTGAAGCAGAAGGATCCCGTTTGTACTGGGGGCCCTGTCTCTGTCCTGCCTAAACGGGCTCGCCGCGCTGACAACCCAAGTGGCCGATCTCGGACCAGTGGTCCGCCCTCTGCCCGTTCTGATAATTTACTACTTACTCCGCCTAAGCCCCCTTCGCTTCTGCACTATTCAAGCGATTCTGAAACTTTTTCGGATGCCACGATGGACTCTTCGGACTACTCTTCTTCCGTGGGGGTGTCACGTGCTGACACTGTTGTCCCACCCGAGGGGAGGTCCGAGGAGGTATCGATTGACACCTCGCCCGCTCGCAGTCTTCCTTCGGGTAGACGTGGCCTCCGCTTCGATGTGTGATGAGGTTGGGTTGGCTGCTGGTGGATGCAGGAGGATGGAGGAGTCTTCCCTTCCTGCCTCTTCCCCTCCACCCCCTTTGACTTCGGTCCCGTCGACGGAGCCTTCTGGCTCTTCTCGAGCGCGGACCGCTTCCGGGATTTTACCTACTGACGCCATACCCTTGTCATCCGATGTGTCTCATCTCACTCCCGCCGACACCGTTCCTACTTGTCATCCTCTTCCATCTTCCCCAGCCTTTGTTAGGGCGCCTCCTGGCAAGACGCGTCCCCCTTCCCGGCTTGCTAAGAAGTCTGGCAGGGGTGCGTCTGAGGGGAGGGATGTTCGAAATGTGGAGTGTGACTTGGCGCGCCTCTTTGGCGAGCCCTCTCCTGTTGTGCCCAGGAACCCCTCTCGTAAACAGGGGGGTCCACACATATCCCTGCTGCGTGATCTTCCTCTCCCTCCGGGGTTTGAGGTTCCTGTCGGTGGGTCGTCCGACGACTCACGGGACCTTCCGCCTTTAACCTCTGAGGAGACTGCCACATCCCAAAACATCGTGACTATTGTCACGGATCGTCCTGACATTGATTATTTCCGTTTATGGCACGTTTCATCCAATGGAACTGCCGCGGATACTTTGCTAATTACGAAGAGCTGAAGAGATTACTTGTCGATCATCAGCCCTTGGCTGTTTGTTTACAGGAGTTGCAACTTCGTGACCGTAACCTTTTGCAACCTTCAAGGTACAGGGAGCCCCTTATTTCCCTGAATCGTGGAACCAGCGACAGAGGTGGGGCAGCGATCCTGCTTCACGAGTCTGTCCCATTTACTCCCATTCCACTCTCTACTCCGCTGCATGCCGTGGCGGCTCGTATCCATCTTGCCGCGCCGCTTACGCTGTGCTCGGTGTACCTGGCGCCCAGCTGTAAATATACCAAGAAGGACCTCGTCGATTTTTTCACGTGTCTCCCACCGCCCATGTTGGTCCTCGGTGACTTTAACCTCCGCCATCCTTTATGGGGTGACTCTGTTACGTCCCCCAATGCCGATTGGTTGTTGAGTATTTTGCAGGATTTTTCTTTGGGTTGTCTCAACACGGGCCTTCCCACCTTTGAACGTTTTGATACAGGCACTTCTTCCTGTGTTGACGTCTCGTTGTGTTCCATCTCGTCTTTAGATCGTTTTGGGTGGGAAAGGTCGTCTTTTCTCTGTGGTAGTGACCACTACCCTATCGTGATACCATCCTTCGGCCCCAGTCCGCAGCTACCACCTTATTCTGGCTGGCGCTATGACAGGGCAGACTGGTCTTCCTTTCATCAGGCCACTTACTTTTCCATCTTTCCTGCAACTAACGTGTTCCCGTCGCCGGCGGATGCCTTCACTTACTTTCAGGAAGTTATCCTTCAGGCGGCAACGGAGCATATACCCCGTTCATCTGGGACCCGGAAATCAACAACCCCCTGGTGGAACCAAGAGTGTGCTCGGGCTAATCGTGAAAAGCGTAAGTTGTATAAGCTGTATAAACAGACTCCCACACCTTCCAACTTGATTCTGTTTAAGGCTTCGGCGGCCCGCTCCCGGCGTATTAATCGCCGTACGCGGAAACAGTATTTTCGCACGTACGCTTCCACCGTTAATTCTTCTACGCCTATATCATCAGTCCATAAAAAGGTGCGAAAAATTTCCCGAAAACACCATGCTGATTCGCCTATTATCCTCGTTTACGGCCCGCAAACTTCTGATGTCATCTCTGCTCCCGGGGTTGTGGCGGACGAGTTGGGATATCACTTCGCGTCCTGCTCCAGCGGCTCCCGTTATCCGGAACCTTTTCGTTCTAGTCGCTTGCGGGTGGAGTTTCCTGATTTTTCTGTTCCGCCTGGAACAGACCTTCCATACAACCGGCTATTCACCAGGGCCGAGTTCCTAGACGCCCTCAAGCTTTGCGGGGATGGAGCGCCTGGCCCTGACGGCATCTCCTTTCAGATGCTTCGCCATGCTCATCCGTCTGCCACTGCCTTCCTTCTCGGCTTATACAATAGAATATGGGTGGAGGGGGTCTTCCCTCCTGTCTGGTCTACTGCATATATTGTCCCCATTCCCAAACCTGGGAAGGATCCGACTTCTTCCGATAACCATCGCCCTATTTCATTGACCTGCAATACATGTAAGCTCATGGAGAGATTGGTGGCTTCCCGTCTTGTTCCCACGTTGGAGCAACTCCATGCATTTTCCGACTACCAATTTGGTTTTCGTCGCCATCGCTCGACCCAGGATCCTCTCCTTCGGTTGGATCACGACATTCGTGAGTCATTTGCTTCCAACAAAATGACCCTGGCCGTCTTCTTTGACCTCGAAAAGGCGTATGATAGCACGTGGAGGTTGGGGGTTTTGCGGGGCCTCCACTCCTTGGGACTTAGGGGGCAACTTCCCCTATTCCTTCAGTTGTTGATGTCGGATCGTTCGTTTCAGGTCCGTTGTGGTGCCACGCTGTCGAGGTGTTTTGTCCTGGACGAAGGGGTGCCGCAGGGCAGTGTACTGAGCGTGTTGCTTTTCGCTATTGGTTTCAATGGTGTTATCGATTCCATCCCGACGTCAGTGCGCTGCTCCATCTATGTTGACGATCTTGCCCTGTACATCTCTGGAGCTAAACTTCCTTGTATGATGCGCCATCGATAGGGTTTCCTCCTGGTGCTCTGCGCGTGGCTTTACATTCTCCACGTCGAAAACTACAGCCGTGCTTTTCCGGAAAAATCCTCGTCGTAGGGGTCGCCTACAATTGCCTCCAATGTTGCGTCTCTATGGCTCCCCTATCCATGTGGAGCCGAGGGTGCGGTTCCTGGGTCTGTTGCTCGATGAGCGCCTCACGTACCTTCCTCATATTACTCTCCTCAAAGCTAATTGCCGCCGTTCCTTGGATCTCTTACGGCACCTAACCTCCAAGACTTGGGGTGCGGACAGAAAAACCATGCTCCACCTTTACATCATGCTGGTGCGGGCTAAACTGGACTATGGTTGTGCCATTTATGGGCAGACCTTCCAGTCCTACCTCCGCCTTCTTGACCCCATTCAGACTGAAGGTCTGAGAATTGCCACGGGTGCATTCCGTTCCTCTCCGAGGGAGAGCCTGGAGGTGGAGGCCGGGGTGATGCCCCTATCCCTGCGGAGGGAGCAGCTCATGTGCTCGCTGTTCATCCGTCTTCAGGTTCCTACCTCGTCGGCCTTGACACCTATAATAGAGCGTGTCCGTCACAACCCTTCTTATTGGCCATTTGCTGGGGTTGTTACTTCCATCTTCGCTTTCCTCGACCTTCCTCAGCGAGCGGTCATGCAATTTGATTTTACCTCTACCCGTTCCCAGTGGGTCTCTCCGCCCCCTGCTCTCTGCAGTGGGATCCAGTCTTTGAATAAGTCGGAGGCACACCCGGTGCTGTTGAGGGATTCCTTTGTATCTCACGCGGAGGTCCATAGCGACTCTATAGCGGTTTACACCGATGGTTCAAAGACGGAGGAAGGGGTGGGAGCTTCAGCTGTGTTTCCGGACATCACTGTATCCCATACCCTTCCACCCTATTTGTCTGTTTTCTCAGCTGAACTAATAGCAATGTCCTTGGCGGTGAACAGGATCAGTACCTTAGCCGTTGGGGGTACTTATACGTCTTTCGAATTCTCGGAGCGGCTCTCCAAGGCGTTTGCTTGACCGGTCAACGCCGTACCCCCGTTGGTCTTGTGCTATTCACAGTCCCTCTGCTGTTTACCAAGCGCAGCCCTACAACATTGAGCTCTGTTGGGTTCCCTCCATGTGGGTGTTTCCTGGCAACGACGGGCCGATGGGAGGCCAAACGGGCGGCTGCACACGGGGTGTCGAAGTGCCGTTACCTCCCTCCTGCTGTGCGTCTGGGGCCATTTCCCTGCTAACAGATTTTCTTTTCCTTCTCCACTCTTTTTGCGTCCCGGGGCTTCCTCTCTGGCCTTGCAGTCATGTTGGGCGGAGGATGCTCGTGGCGCAAACTTCGGATGTCAAACCCGTACCTTGGCCGGTGGCTTCTTCTTGTAGAAAGTCGCCTCCTGGAGGTGGTCCTGGCTCGATTGGCGTCTTGGTCATACAAATCTCACCCATGGAATTTCTTATGTCGCGGGGGGTTCCCCCGACCTGCCCATTTTGCTCCTCCAGTTGTCCTCTCACTGTTGTTCATCTCTTTGTGGATTGCGTTGCCATCTCGACCCTTCGAAGCAAGTTCTTTCCTGACGTGCTAACTATACCTCTTCAGCATCGCCTTCAGCACATCTTATCCGAATCATCTCATTTTCGTAGTGATCGTATTTTTGCCTTCCTTTTGGAACTGAACATCTTGTATAAGATCTAACCATCTCAGTCTTGTTCCTTTTTCGTTTCGTTAGGGATTTCCCCTGTCTGTAGTTTGCTAAACACGGTCTAGCCCATTTTTGTGTCAGTGGAGATCCCTGTAACATCCACTAAAAAAAAAAAAAAAAAAAATTATTATTATTATTATTATTATTATTATTATTATTATTATTATTATTATTATTATTATTATTATTATTATTTATTATTATTATTATTATTGTTATTTTTTTTAAAGTCTTCCGTCAAGCTATACAAGGAATTAATACATTTGAACTCTATCACTGTACCATTTATAATTATTTAAAAAACAACGCAAAACAACAATAAAAGGGCTCCAAGCAGCAATAAAAAACTTTCATTAATAAAATATTATTATTAAATTATCTATAATTTTCAATTTTAATTTGTATAACTGCAATGGATGGTATTTTCTAATTATTTTAATATTCTTATCTTGTCCATGAAGAAACCAGCACGAATAACAGCATTTGGCTCATCCCAGCCTGGATGAAACTGACTAGAGTCTACAACAAGGCAGCGTCTTTCTGTAAAATGTGGTGAAATGTTTATAACTTTTAGGCATATCCCTAGTCCAAGATATGCGAGGCAGATAAGGAATCGAAAAAAATGTTATCTCAAATTTAGAGCCTAAATTCCATCGGTTTTATTATCCCATTTAAATACTTACAAGGAATTTTTATTTTAAAATATGAAATTAGAATTTGTTATTACGTTTAAAAATATTGAAAGGGAGTTTCTTTGAATAAATATTTATTATTATAATTATTAATTATTATTATTATTATATTATTATTATTATTATTATTAGTATTACTTATTATACTTGAAAATTTTCTTTAAAAATTTAGTATACTATTTATTGACATTTCTTTGAAAATTTAAATATAAATTACATATTTTTATTTTTTAAGTTGGAAAACATTTAAAGCATATTGTAGAAAACAAATTGTTTTTATTATCATTTTAATTATTATTAATTTTTATGTTATTTATCAGAATAAAATTTTTAATTATCGTTTGCACTTAAAAACAATTGAAAAAGCAATTCATGTTATTATTATTATTATTATTATTATTAATTTATTATTATTAATTATTATTATTATTATTATTTATTATTATTATTATAATTATTATCGTTATTACTTTGAATTGTTAAAACAGCACCAAGCAACAACAACAACACATCG
>JABUQX010100684.1:25000-33665 GCA_015478945.1 Trachelipus rathkii | reverse complement strand
GTAAACTTCTTAGCTTTAACCATAATAGATAGATGAAATAATTAATGTAATAATATAATAATAATGAATTAATAATAATATAATAATAATTCAATAAGATAAATAATAATTAAATAAATTACGTTTCTGAAAACATTTAACCAGCAAGCAATAATTCTTACGTCAGCTAGAAAAAAATTAATCTACAATAACATTAGGTATCTAAAAATATTAGAATGATAAGCTGATTGATAGAGTGAGGCTTTCCTCCTCTATGCAACTCTATAAATCTTTCGATATAAAAAGAACAATATTTTTAAATAATTATTGCCTTCACGATATAGTTTAGATTAAATTTTATGGAACCAATTCATATACATCCTAAGCAACATTTAGTAAGTTTTACGGTTCAGGTTACTTATTTTATCTTGACTGCTTATCAAGAACGAATTGCCATATGTCAACCGTCAGTATTTAGTAGGACCTTTTTAGGAATGTAAAACTGGTATGTGTACTAATAAAATTTATTTGAGTTCTAAGGGCGATCATATAAAAAAAAAAAAGGAAAAAAGCTCGTTCATTGGAACGACCTTTTCACTCCACAACTTAATTGAAAAAATACGAAAAAAACAAAGATCGACATTTAACGATGTGTTTTCGTCTTCGATTAATATATCGGTTAACGTACACCTTTAAAGGAGAAGTTCCTATATATATTATATATATATACTACTATAAAATATATATATAAACATATATGATTTATAATATATATATATATACTATTATAAATATATATTATATATATAAGGATATATATATATACTATATATATATCATATATATAGTAATAGAATTAAATGTAAAAAATTGAAGAAAAAGGTATATTTATAGTGGAATAAGAGTATTTTAACTATTTTTTTCAGTAGCATTTTATACCGGCTTAGTGTATATTGTTTCCGAATGTTACCTGATAAAATTTTACTATTTATTATTCTAAGTTGTCAATGAACTTTTCATACGGGAGTAGGGTGACCTCTTTTTAGTAGATTTTAAAATACAATTTCCGAGAAAGTGCGGGTTAACATTTCTGTAACCCCAATAGTTTGGAAATTTCTACTGTACAGTAACATTATAAAACAACACCGATATCGTGAGTAATTATGATACCGAATTAATAAATTAGGCCGACTACTTCGGTAATTGTTACAAATTACTAGTTGTTGTAGTGTTATTTGACTACCAGTTTGAGAAATAATTTACCGCATATTTCTGGTTTAAAAATTTTGCAAAGGACATTTAACAGTACTATAGGTTGTGTCTTACCTATACCAAAATATTTAATTCGAAGTCAGGTTATTTTTGTAGGTAGCTTGATAATATCATTGTGACAAAATGAGTAGAAAACACTGTTTTAGTAGACTTTTTAGATTCTGACTTCAATTCCTTCTCCCTTCTTTTTTTCTAGCTCTTCTTCTTCCACTTTTATCCTCTCCAGATCTTCTTTATTTTTGCGTTCAATTTCTTCTTTTTCCTTTAAGAAGTCCTCTTCTATGTCTTGCAGTTTCGTCTCCCCTGTACTTCCGGCCCCGACTCGCTTACTCCTTCCTCCTACTATGAATCCAAATTGATCCTTCTACCAGGTATTTCCTATTTTATGGGCCACACCCCCCTGAAGGGAGCCCTTAACTAAATTGAGAATTTGCTTATATAATATATATATATATTATATATATAATAATAATATATATAATATATATAGTATATATACGTATAATATATATATAATATCATCATTATACACTAGATCATTTTCATCTTTTAAATTTAAATACATTTTCCTGTAGGCAATATGTTTGATTCTATATATATATAATTATATATATAAATATTATATATATCATATATAGTATATATAATATTTATACTATATAGTATATATATATAGTATTATATATATATATATACTATATATATTATATAAAATATATATATATTCATAAGATATATATTATATATATGATAATATATATTATATAAATATATATATATATATATCATATAATATATTAAATATATTATAGCTATATATAGTTAATTAGCTTATTATATATATTATTTATATAACATTACAGTAGTATATATATATATATATAATATATATATAATATATGTTGATATTGTGTTTTTATTCTTATAGTATATTTATAATTATATATATTATATATAATATATACATAGTAATATATATATTATTATTATATATATAATATTTATATAATACTATATTAATATATATATAATATATAATATATATAATAATAATATATATATATACAGTATATAATCATATATTATACAGATATTAAGATATATATATACATATATGAGATATATATACTATATACAGATATTAGATAATATATATCATTTACAGTATATAGATAATATAATATACAGTATATAGTATATAATATATATATTATATATTAATATATATATATATTATATATATATATATATATATATATATAATAATATATAGTATATAATATATAATATACGAGATATTGATGAATATATTAAGAAATTAAAAATTTTGTATCGTATAAAAGTATCAATCAATCCTCCGTGGTCTAGTGGTTTTAGACAACACGCGGAAGCTTACAAGAAGGGACGTTTGGTGGTATTGTATATTTTTTGTTGAGGAGTTCGAATCTTCAACTCCAGCACGGCCGGGACTCGAATCAATATGGATCAAAATCAATACGAGTTCAATGACGTGGTGATGTGACGTAATACTATGAGGTATTGAAGTAATTCAAAGTTGCGTCGATAATGCATGCGTTGGTCAAAGTGCGATGGAATATATTCTTACAAATCACAGCAATGACAAACTACACAAGTAGTAAGTATAAACGACTTCAAACCATAGTAAAATTTACCACCTCTCTTTCTACTACAAGGAAAAGTAGAAAAAAAATATGGTTATTAAAATTAAATTGTCCTTCCTATACATTACTAAACAAAAGTATCATTTTTGACTAACCACAGCAAAAGTAATTTTAACTTTAACTGTAGTAGTTTTCATTCTACTATCCAAAAGTTGTAAAGTTAACTTTTTAGAGGTTGGAGCGTCACAGCACGTAACCCGAAAAAAAAGAGAAATAATAAAAAAAAGCTGTGATGTAAACTCAGGTGTTTCCAACCCCAAAATAGACATATAATATATATAATATATATATATTATAGATATATATATATAATATATATATAGTATTATATATATATAGATATATATATATATATATATATATGTGTAGAGGCACGGGGGCAACTTAGCCTCCCACTAAAATCTTGGCGGACAATAGAAACAATATGAACCCTTATATATTTGCAAGACGGACGTGTTTTTAAGGTTTAGTAGTAGAAAAAAAACGAAAAAAATACATCAATCGACTAGATAATGAAGTAGTAATTACTAATTATTTTTCTAAAGTTTAATGGAACGTTTTCGATTTTTCATTATTGGCTTAAAGTTCAACTAGTTGTGCTTATATACGCTGGATTCTTCTCACATTATTTCTCCCGCTAGAACTTTCAGTATGCCGATAGCATTTGGCGGCTGCCAAGCTGTCTTAAATCAATCACTGGAAGGCGTACCCGTTGATATTCAGCTAAAGACAACACATTAGAAAAACATTGCCCAGAAAAAATTAAAAAAGAAATTTACAGCCATTTTTAAGACCATAAATTTCTATATAACATATATAATATATATATATAATACATATATATATATATAATATATATATATTATAATTTAATAAGTTATAATTATATATATATTAATATATATATATTATATATATAAGTGATATATATATATACGTATATAGTTATATATATACTATATATTTATATATATATATTATCATATATATATATTCTCAACCTTTGCCCCCATTAAATGAAATCCTCGTATACGCCCATATAATATATATATATATTATATATATCACCTCAACCTTTGCCCCCTAAATGAAATCCTGCCTATTGCCCATGTATATATAGTAATTATATATATATATATATATTATATATATATATATATAATATATATATTAGTATAGGTATAAATATATATATATATATATATATATATATACTAATGTGATATAAGTACTTATTCATTAGTTGATTGCAGATTTGTCATTATAATAACCTTTAATCCCTTTAACAATGCCATCATTCATAAAAGATTTTTTATTATTAATGATGTTACAAATCTGTAATAGTGTAAAATTGCCACAGAAAAATAAAACGAGGCAGTACATCAAAAACATTTAATACAACGCCACTTAATAAACATATGGAAAATCATCGCCGAAGAGAATAGCTGTAAGTCAAAAAATCTGGATAGTAAAGGAAGAGCCTGCTACTTTTCTAGCAACAGAGACACACCAAATAGCGGAAAGATCCAAGCCGTGAAACGGGTGAGTCTTGAAGAAAATTTCTCCCCCCCCAAAAAATTTGCATATTCAATGACCCCAAATCACAGGCAATTCATCAGAAAATAATGAAATTTTAATTGCACTATACAATAAGTAACCAAGCCATTCACAAATCACTGAAGAGCTGAAAATTCATAAGAATGTTTCATCATTTTCAACCCGAATGGCACCCTGCTTATCTCCTAGTACAAAATATTTCTCGTAAAGAGGTTGTTACCTACTTCATACAGTAAATTGAGATCAGCAGTATTCGAGAATGGTTATTCTAAGGCTTGATCAGATATCCATTTACTACAGATATATGAACAGCTAAATATTCAAACGAGTCGTTTATTTCTTTAACTGCTCACTGGCTTACCAGCGAGTTTGAAAAAAATGGACTATGTACTCCATTGCAATATATATATAGATATATAATATAGATATATATATATCATATATATATTCATATATATATACTATATATGATATATATATATATATAGTATATATATATATGAATTATATATATCATAGTTATATATATCATATATATATATAATAATAAAATATATAATATATAATATATTATATATACATATTGGAAATCAAATTGTGAATATGGTTCATAAATATTATAATGATATCCATAATAATTTTAAAGGTAATTTGAGTAACTTTAATCTAAATACATACATAATGGGAAATGCTCTGTGCAGTGAAAAAAGTACTCCGACCACTACTATTATATTTGTTAAAACAAATACAAAAATAGAATCCCTTTCCGCAAATTTTTTCTCAGAAGTAGATTAGTAATTCCAGCCAGACCGGAATTTCTCTTCTACACCTCTATACTAGTATATAGTATATAAATATTATATACCGTATATAATATATTATATATGATATATACTAATAATATAAGTAGTATTATTTATAATAATATATAGTATATATATTAATATATATTATAATATATATATATGAATGTATATATTATATGGAATGTTTACTGTCAACTTGACTTTTATATAATTAACTACTTAAAGTAATTTTGGAAACCAAATTGACTACTTATTTTTATCTTTATCTTATATAATAATAAGTAATTAATAATAGATAATATAATATAATAAATAATAATATAAAATAATAGTATAATAAATAATCAAATAATAATGATAATAATTGCTTATTGTAAAATACAAATTAAAGTTAAATGAAAAAAATTAAAATGTATATTTATTTAATTAATTAATCATTAAATAATATTTAAAAGTAAATACTTGTAAATTATGATGCAGGAACAAAAGCTGATCAGCAAGTGTTTTAGAAAATCATTTTCCTGTACCTGTGTTTTGTATAATATATATATTATATATTAATATATATATAATATATATATATATATATATATATATATATAATTATATATTATATATAATATTAATATATATATTAATATAATATATATATCATATAATATATATATATAGTCGAATTATCTCTTCTGAAAAGTACATCCTTTATGGAATATTATACTGTGGACAGGATTGTTTGGTTTAAACCAACTAAAAAAAAAAATGTTTTATTTGAGATCTTTTCTTGCTTTTTCAATAAAGAGTTCTCTAAATTAAAGCATATAGCTAATACATCCTAATTATATATTTAGAGAGTAAATAAATGGGAGGAAAGCATGTTAAGCATTTACCAGTGGAGTACATGTAGTATTGAGCATAGCACTTGAAGTCTGGGTACATTAGAGTTAGCGGAGAAAGAATGAGACTGTCTGAAATACGTGTAGTTGGAACTCTCTTCAAAGATGGAGGTCCATGACTGGAAAATTCAAAAAAACAATGTAAATTGTAATAAAAATGGAATAAGTCCTAGACTACACTTTATCAGGGAGAGCAATATGTGTGGAATCACCCCAGTATGTGATTCATACTCTATACAAGGGCGAACAACGCACCCATGCAGATCTGGTAACTGGGATGGGGAGAAGTTCCGAACGCGCCTCAAAACCCCCAATTTTCTAGAAACTAGTTAGAAAGAACATAATGTGATCCTTCTAATAAAGATCACGAGAAAAGAAAATATCAAGAATATTAAGAACAGAAAAGGTCAGAGTTGTGTTTTCAAAGAAGTTATTATAGTTGTGTGAAAGATTAAGTCAAGTGTATAGATGAAGATGCTGATTTATTGAGGAATTATAAACAACCATGCTTTCTTTAATACAATTATAGGTACGAGAAAGATCAGAGATATGTTGCTTCAAGTCCACCCCTTAGAATCATTTTTTCCGCTGAATGAGTCGTCTTTCAAATTGTAAGGAGTAGTAATGAGTGGTGGAGTTACCAGCCTAAGAGTGTAGAGGAGAGACAGTAACATATAGATCATTGATGCAGAATAAATAAAAAAGTTGAGTATAAAACAGAATTCTGAGGAACGCCACTATGGATAGATTTAAAGGATAAATGGTGGCCAGCTAGCTACAATAGCAGCCGTATAATAACGACTGGAACAAGTCAAGAGAAGGACCGAAAGCGAAAAGAAGTTTAGAAATTAAATCTTATTGCCAGAGTTTATCGAAAGCTCTCGATATGTCTAGCGCCACAGAACAAGATTCAGAGGATCTTGAGTCTGGGAGAAAGGAAAGCAGATCACCAGTCGAGCGATCCTTACGTAAAGAAGTCATACTGGTAATCAGAGATAAGATTAGAAGTTTTAAGATGTTAATAAATCTTCTTGTTAAGAGTAGATTTGAAAAGATTTGAAAACTTAGGAAGAACAAAGGTTAAAGCGATAGGACGAAAGTTGGATTTGTTAACTATGGTCCCGCTTCTTCAGAACATGCTGAGTGAAAGCATTTTTCCAGCAGGAGGGGAAAGTTGGAAGTTTTATAAGCAGTGAGGAAACAATTTACCAAGGCAAGGTGCAAGCTCAGCAGAAGCACAAGTTTTGAGGACCAATGGAGGAATAACTTAAGCACTCTCTGCCTTCTTAATGTTATTCTCAAAGAGTGCATATATAGCATTTTAATGATTTGAAAGGAGACGTAGAGGGGAAATAGCTCTCGAACGTCTAAAGTGAAATTAGAGGGAAAGGTTTGCTTTATCAGAAGTTAAGACAGCAGTATTACCGCCAAGTTACAAGAGGAGGGAGAGAGGAAGAAGCATAGTTGGAGTTGACATTTTGAACTCTCAGAAAGAGTGTGAGGTAGAAGAACCAGAATGATTGTTGCCTTTTCTACGAATAAAATTTTTAAGAGTCTAGAAGAGCTGATTTATTGCCATTCCGGGTTGAAATGTATAAAAGCACGAGATTCTAGATTTGAAGACAACGATAATAATTTTTTTAACCATGATTTTTTTTCGAAAAAAATAATGGTTTTTCAACCATGACTGTGGACATATGTAATTTAATGTCTGATTGTCCACAGCAATCATTTCCCCAATTTTTGAAATGAATATCGGTACTGTTTCTAATATTAATATCCCATATCTTACATCAGTTAGTTCCAAAAGTGATGACTGAATGGGTCTTTTTCTTAACTGGAATAGAAGTTGATAGTATAGAAGAACATGGATCATCATCATCTATAGTTTCTATTCTACCATTTTTTTTAATACCCGTCTTATGAGGGTTTCGTCTTCATAAGAAAGTACTACCATGAGTACACAGAGGACAATCATCTTTTTTGGTATTGCACTTTTTAGTTTTCAAAATAAATTAACTTTTTATAGAAGATATAATAAAATAGTAAAGTAATTTATTAGTAAGTGTGATTTAATTTTGTAACTACTGAATTTTTTTTATATTACACACACACACCTACACACACACCAGTGGCGGCTTTTGGGGGGTAGGCAGAGTAGGCAACGCCTACTTGCCTTAGTGAGCCCAAAAAATATTAAAAGGTCAGCATATATATATATATATATTATAGCATATATATATATATATATATATATATATATATATATATATATATATATATATATATATATAATATTTGTTCGAAAATATTTAAGGTCTTAAGATACCCGCAACAATATCTACTTGATTCCATTTTTAATAGTAGCGATCGGTGGCAATTGTTACTTCTTGAGTCAAAAATAGTTCCTTATTCTATAAGGCTAGGCGTGCCTGACGACTCAGTAGCAATAATTTTTTTTTAAATAATCCCCATT
>JABUQX010100684.1:7500-20000 GCA_015478945.1 Trachelipus rathkii | reverse complement strand
ATTGATTGGTGTGAGCTATAACTGATAACTTTTTGTCGATTTTACTTTAGACCCTATTACTTTTTCCAAATATCTAAAAAAGGTAAAGTAGCCACTCACTTCTGCCAAATATTGAAATACGCTGATGTAACCAGATACTCAAATATTTTGGTTTAAAGTTATTGGTTTGGGCAGAGTTTGAGATACTCTCCAGTTTTTAATTTTGGACTAATTTTATGGTCGAATGTGTCTTCTCTCGGAAATCAGATTCTTCGTGTTGTATATTTTGAATATTTAGAAATATAATCTGAGTTTCTTTTTTATCTGATTTAGTTGAAAGGATAAATTAACTCTGTATAGAATGCATAAAATAAATGCTAAATTTCCAGTCCTTGTTCTCATTACAATTTTTTTAAACACGTGGCGGTAATTGCCTTTAATTTTTTTCTTCAACGTAGTTATTCATAATAAGGTATGCTCCCGATTTCATATCCTTTTAATAATAATAATAATAATAATAATAATAATAATAATAATAATAATAATTAATAATAATGACTTAAATGGCATATCTTTGTGTAATAGAATTTAATAATATATATATATATATATATATATATATATATATATATATATATATATATATATATATATATATATATATATATATATATATATATATATATATATATATATATATATATATATATATAAATTTTTATGGCCTTTATTTTGTCCTTGTTGAATTAGTTTTCATATTCATAATGTTAGGGTAAAAAATTATCTGCATCTTCGTACCAAATTATTGAAAATTTTTAACTTTGATTCCTTCTATTGTTATTGGTTCTTTTAAATAAATAATGAGTCTTATTTTGTGGAGAAGTAGACTTTCAAACTTTTTATTTTCTTGACAAAATTTACAATTTTATTTTAAGAATGTATTTATTTATATCAGAACATTTTATTTTAAGAATGTATTTATTTATATCAGAGCATTAAAGTAATGTATTTATATCAAAACATGAAAAACATTTAAAATAAGAAAATAATTTTTTTTTCCTTTCATTTGTCAATTACTTACGAAATGGCGTTTCAATTTGCTTGTACAAAGTCATTTTTAGTTTCGCCATTCTTGAGGTTTCTCAATATTTTTTTTATCATAAATGTTTTATTTACCATCAGTTTATTTATTTATTTATTATTATTATTATTATTATTATTATTATTATTATTATTATTATTATTATTATTATTATTATTATTTTAATTATTATTATTATTATTATTATTATTATTATTACTTGTATTCTAATTAAATAATTTTGTTCTGTTTACAGCATTTCTTGGAATCACTTCCACCTTTCGCGGGTTTCGCAACGGAGCACGATATCTCGAACTACCTCTACAGTAGATCGAAGGAGATCGAACCCAAAAATAGTCGCAAGCCTCCATCCAAAGTGAGTACAGCCCTTTTTTTTGTTTTATGAGGCAGGGATGGACCCTAAACAGAAATTCGATTCGAACCAACCATGATTGCGCTTTCTTTTGATAATGTAATGAAATTAATTTTGATATGTATAAAGGATGATCTTTCGATAGGATAAAATAATTCTAAGCTGCTAAGAGCGTAATCTCATGGCACGAGTTCTTCAAAATGAATTAATGTTTTACTTTCCTCAAATGATTGGTGGGACGCTTGCGCAATCCTGAGCTTTATTCAGGGCTGTACAGCCGCAAATTCCTTGGTGGAGCCGGAGCTGAAATTGTTTTTGATGGATTTTTTTTTACTATAAAATAAAGGGTTCAGAGCCGCATATTTTAAAATAACCATCTCTAATATATATATATATATATATATATATATATATATATATATATATATATATATATATATATATATATATATATATATATATATATATAAATATATATATATATATATATATATATGCTATATCAAAATACTCTCATATATATATATATATATATATATATATATATATATATATATATATATATATATATATTGCTCATTTGCTAGAACAGCGACATAACTAAAAAAAAATTTTTTTTTTATTTAGTTATTACTAAGGAGAGATATATCCCAACCTTTAAGTCTCTCAACAAGAGAGTGTTAGTATTTCCGTGACTCTTCTATATATCGTATTGTAATTTGAAACTTAAAAATCCTTTATACAACCGTCATTGAAAATGACCGCCTTTTGCCTTAACACAAGCTTTGTCTATTGAGCCAGTCGTCTATTGCAGCACGCACGACCTCCATCAGAAAGTTCCTCACCCCATCCGTTTAGAGCTCTCTTTAAAGAACCAATATTTTTGATGTCGTCATGAGCATACCATTCGCTCTGAAATTGCCTATAATTTGTAATCCAATGGATTAAGATCGTGGCTGCCAGGCGGTCAACCGTCAGAAAATGGGGAATTTTGTCCCTGAGCCAAACTAGGGTAGACCTTGCTTTATGTACCGGTGCTGAATCCTATTTAAATGTCCATGGTTTATTTTGGAAGAGGGGTTTGACCTAGTGGTTTTGTCACTTCCAGAATTATTTGCTGGTATACTGCTGTCGAGGATTTAACACTTTTTCACAAAAATGGATGGATGTGACCCTATCGTAACTCATTTCCCACCAAACCATTGCAAATGCCGGATGATGAGCGCTTTGGACGTGTTAAGAGCTCTTCTGCTTCCTTAGATGAGGAAGCATTCACCTTATTCTTCCATCTTAAAGATTTTTGTCGTCTGCAAAGAGAATTTTTTGGTTGCGATGATGTGTGTACTCGACCAACAGACTTTTCTCCCATACTTTATTTATATGCCTTTAATTTTAGGTTCTCTATGACGATACGCGACATGGAATTCTCAAGTATCTGCGCTTCACGTGAGAGGTTTTGTTTACGAAGAGGACTTGGCTCATGTCGACTCTTGACAAGTCTGTACTGTCCGAACAGAACATGGCCAATCAGATCTAGGCGATCTTTCACTTCACTAGTGTCCTGACATAGCTTTATGGCACTATTTGCATACATATGACTAATACTTTGTAGTTGCAGTGTCTTGAAAATGTTTTTTTTTTTTTTTTTTTTTTTTAAAACTTAACAACAACACGGTTTTGTTTATCAACCCACTCCATAATTACTCAATATTCAAACGAAAAAAACGATGTCTTAAGTTAAAAGTGCGAAGTTTTCATATTGACCTGTTATCGCCTTGTAAATACTAATCCCTTACAGGGCTTTTTCAACTTCAATTTTGGAGCAATATTTTTGGGAATACTTGGTGTGTGTTTGCGCGCCCGCGTGCTTGCGTGTGTGCGTGAGTGGTTAGTTAGTTTTTTTTTGCCCCCGAAGGTCTATCCTATGAATTTGGGGGGGTTCATTATTTACCGCACTAGGGTCTTTGGTCTGGGGAAATTGTGGTACATGTATTTCCTAATCAAGTGGATTATGACGCAAAAATTATCTAGGCTTCATAGTAAGCCCTGTTTCGGCTCAACTTATTTGGAAATTTTAGCCACCGTGGACTTGGTTTCGCATCCAAATGAGTAGACCTTATGTTAGGAGCATGAGTGAGTGTGTGTGATTTTGTATGTTATAATAGATTGTTCTGTTGTACGTGTTGACTATGTTTTTTAGTGATTTGTGGGTATTGAGATTAGTGCAATTCACTATGTCGTAAACTGTAATCAAATATTATAGAAAATCTACTGACGGCAATTTTTTCTGTCCGTTCAGGTAGGTAGCCGGATCGAGACTAGAACTCTCGCAAGATCTAAAGACTCTGTAATCCTCTGAGCTACCGTGAACTCCCTTTATATATATATATATATATATATATATATATATATATATATATAATATATATATACATCGATATATATAAAATAATATTTTATATATATATATATATATATATATATATATATATTATATATATTAGTGATCGATCGAATAACTGCAACTGCGCATATTTTGACAATCGCAACTGCAACCGCGGCTGTCACTGGTCTTTACAACCGCAACTGCGGTTATCAGGAAGTTATCTTTTTAAAAATACTCTCTTATGCCTTGGACTTTAGAGTGCATAACATAATCTTTCAGTTCTTTTTTTAAGAAAATTACAAATATCTATTTATAGAAAAACATTTCACGAAATAAAACGGAACTTTGCGTTTCTTGACTTTTCGCACAGGTTATAAAAAAAATGAGTGTTACGGATAGAGAAAAGAGCGGGTGGTGGGAGCTTTTCTTGAAAGAATCAAATGAATTTGCTAAATGCAAATTGTGCAATAAAACTTATTCTTGCAAAGGAAGAAGCACCACTAATTTAAAAAAGCATCTACGATCGTTGCATATAAAAGAATATAGAGAACTTTGTGAAAAAGAAATAGCGTGTTTTGCGAAGAGAGAAAGAGAAAAAAAAAGAAAGACAATTCTGCAAAAAAATAAAAATTGAGGCAATACGTAAATCTCAAACTCTAGAGGAATGCTATCAAAAAAACTAAGCCTTGGGCCAATGATGATTCAAGACCAAAATTACTCGATTATCGAGAAGCAGAGATGATTATTATGCAGGATCTTCCATTTAGTTATGTTAAAGGCATAGGCTTAATTCGATTCATAATTGAAGCCAACCCACAATATAAAATTAAACAGCTCAATTATTATGAGAACAGAGTATATAACAAGGTTCACCCCTCAGTCACGAAACAAGTTCAAAATATTGTTGCCCAACTGAAAGGAAATAAATTAACATTTACTACCGATACCTGGTCCGATACATCATCTGGGGTGTCTCTCTTATCTCTCACTTGCCATGGTATTAATGATAAATTTGAAAAAAATAAACTATTATTTGCAGAACCTTTGCATGAGAGACACACGGGAGAGTATCTCTCTAAAAAGTTTGATGAAATTCTAACAAAATATAATTTAGATAATAATAATAATAATAATAGTATTATTATCATTATGATTCCTCGTATTATTGTTATTATTTGTAGAAGTAGTAGTAAACAAAGCAATTATTAAATTTTGTTTTTATTGCACAACCGCGGTTGTTGAAAAATTTAAGAACCGAAAAAAACCGCAACCGCTGTTATGCAAAAATTCAGCCCTTCGCCTCCATCACTGAATATAACGAATTATATATATACTATACTATAATATATATAATATATATATATATATATATATATATTATATATAAATATATAAGTATATTATATATCATTATAGTATATATATATCGAGGGTTCACCACTTTCTTGGAAAGTCAGCGGAAAAGTCAGGGGAAAAATAAATTGGTCAGGGAAAGTCAATCAGGGAAACGTTTAAAATATGCTGAAAGTCGGGAAAATTCCAAAAAAGTCAAAAAGGATAATTTTTAAATTTCCAACATATGAAGAATGATCCATGAACCAAGTTACATATTTTTGATTAAAATTTTTTTCCTACTGCATAATTGTGGAATGAGAGATTGTATTGATAAAGTGAATTAGAAAAAGGATGGGCCTAGCAATGACACATTAAATCTACTTCTATTGCTGTTCTTTCTATTTTTAGTTCACTATTACCTACCATTTCTTCCTATTCTGTTCGCAGAAGTTGTTCCAAGTTCATCCTTCCGATTGAAGGTGATTGGGATATGGATGTGTTTTAGACTGTATGACTTATGAATTTAATCTGTTATATCTTTTTCTTTTTAGGGATTATACTTTTTGATGTGTTTTTTTTTTTTTTGAGGTTTGAAGTGATTTTGATTTTTGTGCAGTTGAAGGTTATTTATTATCTATTTATAAAATGAACTTCAAGCAAAAAAAGCTTAACTTTAACGACCCAGTGGTTGCGACGTCAAACTGAACCTTGGTTCATTTCTGTTCACAAGATTTACAATGTCTCGTACTAAATATTATGAAAAGATTTCTTAAGTCCAGTAAAATACCTGCTACAACCAAACCAACTAAGCTTTTTGCATTATATTTACATGACAAATTGAATGCCAGACTGTGCAAATCAAAATGCACAGCCGAATAAGATATTAGAAAGATGTTTTCTGAAGTACAAGCCTGTCCAATGGCTCTCATCATTGGGTCCTAGTATAGTTTTTCATCAGCCAGAACAAGGGAAACAAGGGAAACAAAGATTTTATTTATTGCTAGAGGCATTGTACACCAATAACCGAATCACAAATTCTGTTGCTGAGAAAGAAAAAGCATTATACTCTACTTTGCAGTGGAAGCCTCATTTCCTACCAACCCAGTCCTACCAAGTCATCTCATTCACCCACAGTAACACTTCACTACTTTGAATTAAAACAAAATATTTTTGGGATGTGATGTCCTCTTCTAAGAGAACTTGATGAGTTTTTTTCTCTATAGCACCTGAGAATCAATGTTATGAGGAATTGTGGCAAATTATTAAATTAGGACTTGATATTTTCGCATGGAAATGCGACAGTGGAAGGAGGGTTTCTATAAATTAAGCAATTTTAGTGGAGAATCGGAAAGAACATAGTCTGATTTCGTGTCAAAGAATAGTGCAACAATGCCTATAAGATCTCATTGAAAGTATTCATAACAGTGTCCTATCACTCAAAAAATGTTGACCAAATGTAAGAGCTGCCATAGGAGATATAGGAAGAACATCTCAAAGAGTCAAAACAGAAAGAAAAAGAAGAGAATAAAAAGGCTGAAAAAAGAAAATTATCCATACAGATCAATAAACCTGAAGAGCAGAGAAAGATGTGTAAAACTGAAGGCTTTAACAGAAGAAAACGACGATATAAAATCAAAAATTCAAAATGCATTGAGAAGAAAAAAGTTAGAATCTAAATCTCCCCATTTAGAACTTTGTGATCACAGAGTGGACGCTTTTCACCTAGGCTATTAATGTAAGCTTTTAATTTATTTTCCTTTTTTATAAATAAAAACTGTTTTGGACGGCATTGGACGGCTATAGGTAAGGTATAGGCTGATTACTAAAAAAAAAATATTTTTTTAATTCATCCATGATGATGAACATTCAATTTCTAAAGTAAATTTTCAATAATTTAAATTTTATGAACTGAGTAAATAGGGCTGCAATAATTAATTAATAGATATTTTATACCACCAAAAATAACGAACAACGCTCGGTCAGGGGAAAATTTTCAGATCTGGTCACGGGAAAGTTCAGGGGAAAGTCAGGGAAAAAAAAATTGAAAATTTTAGTGTGAACCCTTGTATATATATATATTACTTACAACTTAGTACAAACTTCTATGTGATACCTTAATATATAACATAATATTTAATTAAATCTATTAAACAATTTACGAGCACATTAATAGCATACTGTAATATATATATTATATATATATATATATATATATATATATATACTATATATATACTCACTTAACCTATACCCTGATTTTGTGTGGTTCACGACCTTCCTAAATAGTCTCTATTGTTAGGGAATGATATATTTTTCCCGACTGTTGGATTTGAGGTACACAGGATGAAGTTTGATAAGAAAGTGCTAAAAATTCAAATTGCTCAGTATTTGTCGACACATCCCACGATTTGACATCGAATCGAAATTCAAGACGAACCGGCAGTCTCAATGTATGAAACTATAAGACAGATTGTGATTTTTTTTTATTTTGGAAAGGATGTTCTGTTGCATTTGTTGACTGTGTTTATAGTGATATGTCAGCATTGGGATTAATGTAATAATATAATACGACTTGCTGTAAATTGTAAATTAATTACAAAAAATTCTTATAAAACGGCGGTTTTCTAGTCTCAGCGCCAAAATCTACCACTACATCCTCATGTTCCGTTCAAGTACATCGACTAATCATCACTAATGATCCACCTACCACTCTTAAGGTATGCCAACCCTTGGTCGACAGTGTGTATTATTAAACAAGGCTCAAAGGGCGGGAACTACAAAAACCCTGTGGGCGAAAATCATTTCTTAGACCACTGGAAGAGTAGACATAAAATGACAACTGTGAATATATAATATATATAATATATATATATATATATATATATATTAATAAATATATATATAATATATATATATATATATATATATATATATATTATATATATATATATATATACTATTATATATATATATATATAGATATATATATATATATTATATATATCATATATATATATATATATAAATATATTAATAGATTATATATATTATATATATATATAAATAAATATGTATATATATAAATTATATTTAATAATAGTATATAATTAGATTAAATAGATTTCTTATTGACTTAGAATTTCTGTATATATAATTTGTTTCAATAATGAAAAAATTGTTTTGCATCTCTCGTGAAAAAGGCTGCAAGCCTTGTATCCCTCGTGAAGATGGTTGCTAGCTATGTCACCCTAACGAAGGATTTTGTTAATTCCTTGGTATTGTTTACCTATTTTGAAGAAGAACGAAGCATGCAAGAGCCCCTGTTCCATTGTCGTCTGTGTTCTTTGTTGTTGTCTATGCGCAAGTAAGAGAGGGATATCCATTGAGGACAAGTCATGAAGGAAAAAAAATTTCTGTCACCACTACATATTAAGTTAGGTCTTATAAAACAACTTATTAATGAGATTGTGAAGCGATCACTCCCTATTAATACCGGAAGCATTGTGTTTTATAAATTATTCCCTATACAAGTTCATGTTGAGTTGTTTTTTGTTGCGTTTTTGCTATTTGCTTGTCAACATATTTTGCCTTCGGGTACTTAATGTATTTTTTTAATACCTAGTTTTCATTACTTTAAATTTGGATGAAATAAATACTGCTTGCCCTAGAAATTTTGTGCTTCGAAAGAAGCGAATATAAAGATGGTGACGTAATCACCGAAATAACACTTCTTAATTAAGTCAGATAGACAGCCTCGTACTAATTTAGCCTGAAACAATTGGCTAAGACCCTGACCACATAGTATACTCCATCCACATCACGACTAGTCTCCCTACATCGCACGTAAAAAAAAACAAATTTTTTTTTGCTGCCAAGGTTATTTAACATACCAAAGTTTAATTATCAATGAAACTAGCATTGCATACCAATTTCTTGTTTTGTTTTATTGCAATAATACATAATGATATATCTAAAAACATCCTTAAATAATAATGCTCATTTTTAAAATATGAGAAGCGTATTCTTCGACAATCGATTTTCGTGCTTAAATCAATAAAGCGTTTTTAATAAGGTTATGCTTTTGCTTTTGGCGCGTCCATGATTCTCGTGCGGTGAATGTAGGAAAGATTTGTGGTGCTGTGTGTCGCAGATAACTTCGCATGTGCGAGAAGAGGAGAGAGCGCGCGCCGAGTAAATATCACGCTGGTCCACCTCCACACCATCTAGAGCAGACGACTTTCAAAAGAGTGTGTGTTGTGACCATGTGATGTGTGATGTGTTGTGTCTGTGTGTGTGTGTGTAGGTGTGTGGTGTGTGTGGGTATGAGAGAGAAAGAGAGAGAGAGATTTGGAAGCGTTCTCGCTCATTTGTCTATATGATTGTAAAAGAAGTTTTCTCACGCTTGAAGGAATCCTTCGTCAGATATATATATTATATATATATATAATATATATATATATATATATATATATATATATATATATAATATAATATATATATATATATATATATATATATAATAATATATATATAATATATATATATATATATACATACCTATATATATCTATATATATCGTTTGAAGTAGTGAAAACTCCTTTCTTTAATATCTGTGGATGTGGATACGTTAAAGTTACTAATTCCAGGTAGTTTTCCAGGTCAATTTACATACAGACAAGTTAGGTTTTCTTGGAATTATAACTAAATGATACATCACTCTCTCATCACCACATTAATATGCACATCGACGCATCAGATGCCTACCACTATCCTCGCAATCTTCTCTAGTCACATTCATCTCTCACGCCTCGCCTCTAGCCAACCTATCTCCTCATATATATAATATACTATATAATATACTATATATATATATATATACCTCCTCATCTAATATATACTATATATATATATATATATATATATACAAAATAATACCTAATCTTATATATAAATATACATTGTGAAGAAGGTAGACCTGCCCAATAGACTGATCCCCCTTATGGCATACACAGTTTTACATCCCATGACATTCCAGTGCTCAATGGTTCTCCCCTCTTGCGCTTTTATCCACATTCCTTCTTACACTAGTAGATAATAATAATACTACACTCTGTTTTCTAATTAAGCCTAAAACTCATTCCACGAAAATTCACAAGATAACTACGAACTATATATACTAAATGACTAAGAACTATGCTCACACAGAACTAGGAATTATCTATTAAAACAAACACACCTATATCAACTATGATCTTACTTCTAATACCATACACTCTATATCCAAAAACCAATATCGTTAACCTGTCCCAATAAGAACAACAAAAACACACCGATCAACCTAGTCTACTAGAGCAAGTGAAATGCAGATCTTTGCCTAATGAGTTCTTCCTGTGATGTTTGATTAGTCTTAGCACCTCTTCTCAACTAGTCTTTATTATTACTAGGGTCTTGTAATACAAAAGAGCGTAAAAGATTCAAATAGATGAAGCTAAATAATTATTAAATTTCTTTTCTTTTTGAATTTATAAAATAATTACAGGAAATTTTAAAATTAAAAATAATTACTAAACACCACGTTTTTTAATCATTTACGCTTTTGCTTTCAATGCTAACTGGTTCTATCTACTTCGATATCTAAAATGGAGGAAATTGAAAACGAAAATCTGGACTATGAAGCTTTGAAAGAAATGTTTTCTTTTTTCGACAAAGATGGCGAAGTATTAATAAATCCACTTAGGTTGCGCCAGAATATTTGTAGGTTCTTCTCATGTTGATGGGATAGTATCCATCAACAAAAGAATTTGAAGAACTTCTTTCGGATTGCGATACTTCTAGAGAAGGCGAGATTTCATTTGAAAAATATGAGATGATTTTGTTAAAACGAATGAACTCTTTCATCCCAGAATAGGAGCTTAAAGAAGCTATCAACTTCTTCACAAAAGACGGGATCCTTAAAATTGATGAAATGCTTTACGCTGTAACTAACTCAGGAGAAGACAGACTTACTTAGGAGGAGGTTATGGAACTACCCACAACTAAATTTCCCTCACTTAGGGACAAGTGACATCGGAGGATTTCATGAAAGCTTTGAGTATTTGATAGTGATGTATGAAAATGTATTTTCTTTAAAAGAAAAAAAAAATAAACGGAGATTTTTCTTAAGCATTTGATACCGCTTTTCATCAAAGATTATTGGAAAAGCTTAAAACTGATAGTATTCTGATTTGAAATTGGTTAATGGATCAACGACAATAATCTTAGCAAACTTATGTCCACTACGATGTTTACTGCTTTGAGCAGATCTATTTAAAAAAGGAAACTCGTCTGTTACATTAGAACAGATCTGGTTATAACAGATATGTTCTAAGACTGGCAACTTATCCATAATATTGAATAAAACATGTAGTACACCACCAACAAACAGTTAACAGACTAAAATTTAGTGGCCTGGAAAGTCTTTGCTGGTCTGTGTTTTGTAGATCTGTACTTTTCATTATTATTATTATTATTATTATTATTATTATTATTATTATTATTATTATTATTATTATTATTATTATTATTATTATTATTATTATTATTATTATTATTATTATTATTATTGTTATTGCTTATTATTATCTATTATTATTATATGATTATTATTTATTATGATTATTATTCATTATATTATTATTATTATTATTCATATTATATTATTATTTATTATATGTATTATTTATTATTATTGTATATTATTATATTATATCATTATCATGGTCATTATCATTATTCATTTACATCTATCTATCTGAATGATCGAATTTATTCTTAAATTAGTAGCAATGTATAAGCAATCTATCATTTATTTCTATATTTAGTAATTCAATTGATTATTCTGATATATTATTATTTATTATTATTGTAAATTGGGCATTAATTATTATGTATATTATTATTACTTATTATTCATTATTATTATTAAATTAAGTATAGGGTATATACTACTATATCAGTATACTATATACCTAATATTAGACTTTGTTCACTATTATATAAGTGGCAATATATAATTTAAAATATAATATTATTATTATCTACTATATTGTGAGAGTATATATATATTTATATATATATAGTATATATACATATTTAGTATATTTATAGTATATATATATATATATACTATATATAGTTGTAATCAAATATAAATGAAGGTATATATAGTATATAGTATGGTGAGATATGGATATAGTATGATATATATATATATATCCTATATATATATATAGTTACGGATCATTATATATAATATATAATATATATTATGATACTTGCTGACCTATATTATATATATATATATAAT
>JABUQX010100684.1:0-5000 GCA_015478945.1 Trachelipus rathkii | reverse complement strand
GAACATATAAATAATAATTACAATACCGCTATTACTATTATTATTATTATTATTATTATTATTATTATTATTATTATTATTATTATTATTATTATTATTATTATTATTATTATTATTATTATTATTATATTTATTAAATTTTAGATTATTTATTATTATTATCATCTATCTATCTATCTATCATATTTTTTTATTCAAACATCATATCAACATCATCCATCATTACAATCAGTCCGAAAATCAAACGATGATCATCGACATCTCATCGAGTCTATCAATCATCATCACATCATCTCATCGATCATCATCATCATCATTCATCACCCACCTTCCACAATCAATCAATCAAAGGTTATAGGTAATACGATTTTGTTTCATTATTATTGAATTATTATTATTATTATTATTATGTTATTAATTATTATTATTATATATTAGTTATTATTATTCCATTATTATTATTATTATATTATTATTATTATCATTATTATTAATTATTAATTGATTATATATTATTATTATTATTATTATTATATTATTATTATTAATTATTATATTATTATTATTATTATTATATTATTAACTTTTTTGCACTCCAGATAGGTTGGCATAATTTAACACTTTCATATAGGAATAGGAATTCCTGTTGAGAAAGTTATGCACTTTAAATATAAAGTTTTTGTAAAAAAAGTGAGGATTAATAGTCATTTAATATATATATATATATATAATATATTATATAAGGATAAATATTTATATATATATATATATAGGTCATAGTTAATAGTAAATAGATATGATATATATTTACTATAATATAAATTAATGAGTCGAGGCTATTAACAAAATTACATACACCACGCGACACGCAACACCGCACCACGCACACGCACACGCACACGCAGACGCACACGCACATGCAAATCTGCTATCGCACACGCACACGCACACAGCACTACGCACACGCGACACGCGACCACTCCACACGCCACACGCAACCACGCACAACAATATAATTATATATTATTATTAATATTAATTAATATAGTATATTATTAAATATATATATATATAGATATAAATATATATTATATATATATCATATATATTATATATATGTATATATATAGTTATATATATACATATATATATATATTAACTATTCATTACTATATTTGTACTATATATATATGTACTTATATATATATATATAATACTATATCTATATATATATATATATTATATATATATCCATAGTAATATATATACCGTATATAGAATATATATAATATTAAATTATATATGTATATATCTATCTATATATTATATATATAAATATATAAATATAGATATACGTATATATGAATATATACTATAGTATATATTAATATATATATATATATATATTATATATATATAATATATATATATATAATATTATATATCATATATATTAAAGTAATATTTAAATATATAAATATATATTATTTACTAGTATAATATATAATATATATATATATATATACTATATATATATATATATATATTATATATAGTATATCATATATATAATATTATTTATATTACTCTAGGTTGAACCAATACTTTGTAAGAAATTACACTTTATTTACAATTTTTTTTTAAAACATTATAAATTAAAACAGGTTAAAAATTTATTTAAGATTATATTATTGGACGGGATTAAAAAAACATAACTTTAATCCTATCTAATAATATCATCTTTAAAAAAAAGTTTTCAGACCCCCTAAAGCCCCCAGTTTAAACCCTCCTGTATTTACAAAATCCCATGAGCACAACTGTAAACCGTTTAACTATTATAGCGAAACAACCTGACCACATGTCAGGAAAGGTTATACCAACTATAAGCATGCCCTTAAATACAGAAATCAAAAAATAACTACTGCGTGCCTTTACCCAAGCACCTAATTACAAAAATCAATCATCACATAAATCTCAACAAAAGAAACATTATAAAATACATCAACAACACCAATAAAAGAAAATAGCAGAAGTCTTCTGCATACACAATATTCCCAATTACAACCAATGCTCAGGCGATTACAAAATTGACAGCTTGCAAAACGACATTATGCACAAGTCTCCTTTCTACAAAAGCTTATTAAACAACCAGCCAGTAGAGTAAGCTTTCAAACTGGAAGAAGAACATTCGTTTCATCACCTGAAAGAGGTTCCGAAAAAGAGCGAATTTGATTTAAGAAAAGACTACACAAATTCAGAACTAACCAATCATCGCAGAACATTCAACCACTCCATCAATATAAATGCAATAAATCCCATTAGAAATATCAACAATATTACCAACCGCAAAGTAATAGAATCCTTCTGCATTTAAAACTCTAATAATTACAATAAGCAATCGGTTGAAATAAAAATAGATCCAATACAGAATGAATTTTTGAAAACATCCCAATACTTTAATAATACCATAAAAAAATGAACTACCAACTAGAACAAATTTCACAACAAGATGAACCTTAAACTCTTTCCTTCCTTTTGCCTGAAGAGGTCTCGAAATGAGACGAAAGCTAGCTAACCTAAAGATTTAATTAATTATTTTTAAGAAAAAACTTCACAAGCCTAAAATTCAATTTTATCTGTTAAATAAAAAAATTTGCAAATGTTATAGATACTACTTAAGATACACTAATTGATGACTACGTTACAAAGTAGATACTTGAATACATATAGTATATTATATAATTAGTATATAATATCTAATATATATAATATATAATATATAAATATTTAACTTACTTGAAAAAATTATGCTATAGCGCTGGGCAATATCCACAAACTTTGTTTATATCCACCAACTTGAATAGATTAATATAATATATATAATATATATATATATATAATCTATAATAATATTAGATAGTAATATAATTACGAGATATATATATATATATTATATATATATATATGTAATATATTATATTACTTATATATATATATATATAGAGAGAATAAAAAAAAAAATGATGGAAGAGAAGAAATTCAGATAGAGATAATCAAAAGAAATAAATTGAATTTAGGTTCTATGGACTTGCAACAGGCAATGACCAAGGTTGATAGAACTCCATTGTGGTAGCTATCAGTGATATATGTGTTGGTGGTAAGCTTTTCTGAATGAATCAAAAGTATATATGTCGAGAGTGAAGTATATTAGATTATAATATTATATAATATATATATATATATATAATATATAGATATATATATACTATACCGTTATAATATATATATATATATATATATATATACTATTATATATATATATATATATAGTTATATATATATATAATATATATATTTAATAATATATTATAAATATATTTTATGTATATATATATAATATATATATACTATATAATATATATATAATATATATATATATATATATATATATATATATATATATAGTATAACTATCTAATATATATATATAATATAATATATTATATATATATATTAGATCCAATAGACAAAAATGAAGGGTTATTTTTTTTTTTTTTTTAAAATTAAATGGTGCACCCCTCCTATCTTGTTCCTCTTGGCAAAATATGAATGTGTACCAAATTTTAGATCATTTGGAATGTTTTCACCGCTCCGCCCACCCCAATTAGATCTAGATCTTACTGAATAAATACATTCATTGTATTCCAATACTAAATCATGAAAAAAAATAGTTTGATAATTGCAAACAGTTCATTAAATAGAGAGAAGTATAAAAGATTACATATAGTAACTGTATATAAGTTACATTCATATAATAAATAATAATAAATAATAATAATAATAATAATAATAGATAATAATAATAATAAAATAAATAATAATTTTGACATGGATTTCAATATAATCAGTTTAGAGTGAGGCCCCTAGATGTGTCACTGTCTTCCTTGTATTACAGTATAGGGACTATGGACGTATTTTTGTTTGTTTTTTTTTTTTTTTTTTCCTATTTTGTTTGTGGGTCTCTCCTAACGTTCCCGGCTCTGTTATAAAAGCACCTAACTAGTCCTCAGGTGGTGAACGCTCCGATCTGAGCAGTCGAGTCCTTATAATAAACACTACGTATATCCGCGAGAAGACATAATAATAATAATGAATACATTAATAATAAATAAATATATAAATAATAATAATAATAATAATAATAATAATTATAATGAATAATAGATTAAATAATAAATAATAACTATTAGATAATAATAATAATAATAAATAATAATAATAATAATTAATAATAATATAATAATAATAATAAATAAAAAATAATAAATAATAATGAATAATTATAAATAATGAAATAATATAAATAATAATAATAAACTACATAATAATAATAATAATATTTAATTTAAAACTGTAATACAAAATTACATTACTAAGTTAATATTATTTTTAATGTCTCCTTTTGCAAAGTTTAGGAAATTATTGCGTTGATTATTCAACGACTTGCAATAAAAACTGTTTTTTCTTGTGTTTCATCATTGGTAACACTGGTTGCAGAAGTCTTGAGAGTCAGGCTTAACAGCCCGTTGCAAACAGATCATCACGGCGAACCTTCTTATGCCAGCACAAATGGTACTCAACTTCTTTGTAATTGAGATCTTTTTGCCACTCAGTAAAAGGTTTACGCAGCCAGTCGGCTCTAACTTTTAGACTGTGAAATAAAATGAACCAAAGATTTTAGGCACAGTAAGCGATGTTAGTTTTGTACTGTTAGTAAGAACAGGGAAAGTTGGATTTCCTATTTTAAACTCTGAATGGTTGAAGAATTGCATGCAACGTTCGAGCAATAGTCTTGAACGTTCTGAAGTGAAAGTCTCGTTTAAGAATAGAGAGAACACAAGCACATGCGCTCCAGTTAGTACGTAATCCAGCCCAGTGCCCCTTGTCCATCTGCTTGTTTAAAGCCTGCATTTGCCATCTTGAATGAAATCATGTTGTAC
>JABUQX010100683.1:42500-51358 GCA_015478945.1 Trachelipus rathkii | reverse complement strand
CAAGGAGGAGGTAATGGGTAGAGTGAGAAAGTTAAAGAATGGTAAATCTGCAGGTATAGATGAAATTACTAGTGAAATGATCAAGAACGGGCGATATGGAGGATTAATTGATTTGGAAGTTGTGTAATCTAAGCGTTTATGGAGGGTATACTTCCGAGGGATTGGAGGAGAGCGTAATAGTACCCTTATATAAAGGTAAGGGAGATAAGGGGAACTGTAGGAATTATAGGGAATGAGTGTTGTAGGGAAGAGATATGCTGGTATTTAGTCGAAAGAGTGCGTCGAGTGACTGAAGGACTGATTATGAAGAACAAGAAAGTGTGTTTAGAAGTGGTAGAGGATTTGTGGATCAAATCTACATTGAAACAAATGATTGGGAGAAAATGAGGGAAAAGAATAAATTGTATTTTAGGTTTATGGATTTGCAACAGTCATGGATAGATTATTAGGGAAGCTCTATGGTAGGTGTTAGTAATATATGGTGTTGTGGTGACTTCTGGATGGAATCAAAAGTATGTATGACGATAGTGAAGCGTGTGTAAGAATAAATGGTGTCAAAATTGATTGGCTTTAATATTATTAGCGGAGTGAGGCAGGGATGTAAGGTCTCCTTGGTTATTCAATTTGTATATGACAAAGTTATGAGCACTAGAGGGGCAGGTGCTGGGAAAAGGTGCTGGAATCAAGGAGAATGGAGGTGAGGAGGGTAACATACTATTATATGCGGATGATTTGGCTTTGTGTGGGAATCTGAAGAGAGTTTGAGAGATTTGGTAGGGTGTTTGGCAGGGGGTGTAAAAGGAGGGGTTTGAAAGTAAATGTAGATAAGAGTAAGGGTATGGTTGTGAGTGAGTGAGAACAGTCCTTGGTGTGAAGTTATGTTAGATGATGAGCAACTGGAAACAAGTGCCTGAGTTTAAATATTTAGGATATATGTTGGATGAAAAGGGAACGGATGATGCAGAGTGTTGTAGGAAAGTTATGAATGGTAGGAAGGTGGTCATGCAATTAAATCCTCTGAGGGGAATGGAAGGACCAATATAAGCTAGGTCTTAAATGAATGTATGTTGTTACTCATTGTATAGTAGTGAGACTTTGGTCTGGAATAAGAGGTATAGATCTTAAGTTCAATGTGCTCAGACGGAAATCTTAGGAATGTGAGGAGAAGAATTGATAAAAATGAGGAATGAAAGTATTAGAGAGTTATAAAGAAAGGGGTAAATGAGAATAAATGAAAGTATGTTTTGGTCATGTGGAAAGGATAAATGATAGTCGGTTGGTTAAGGGATGTAAAGTGGTGAGTGTGTTGGGAATCGACCGGCTGGGAGACTGAAGAAAAAGTGGATTGAGTCAATAAAGGAATGTCTGGAGGAGAGAAATGTGAGTTTGGCAGTGGCGAGAATAAAGGTTCATAATAGGATTGAATGGCGAGGTTTTGTGAGGGGGGTATGGTTGGGGCCCACAAGGGATGAACCCTACACTGACGATATGCCATAGTAAGAGTCCGTCGCGGTCCCGTGAAGCTTTAGGATGGATTTTCTGACTGCGACGAGTTCTCACTAATAGGTATAGTAAGGGCGGTAAGGCTGAGCTTTTTTTTTACTTATATCATATTCTTCTTCTATTTTTCAGCTTCCGATGCATGTCACGCGCCTTACCCCCAGTCTTGGGAAAAAAAAGGTAGATGATGATGATGATGATGACGATACTTTATTAAGACAAGGAACGGGAGGTCGGACAAGAAAAAGTTTCATTTATTTTCAGATATTCATAAAGATTTGTAAGAAATAATAATAATAATAATAATAATAATAATAATAATAATAATAATAATAATAATAATAATAATAATAATAATAATAATAATTACAAACAATAATACACACAACTCCCCCTAACAATATTAATAATGATATTAAGCCTATCAGACTTAAATAATTTAGGCTTTGACCTAGCAGATACTTTTGCCGCTTGCCAAAGAATACTTCCAAAGCGTAAATACCTTAATTAATACTTAATAGTATATTATTGTAAAAATAATAGGATATACCAACTTACAGTTTTAATACAAATATGTATATTTTTTATAAATTACAACGCTTATTAGGCCTACTTCTTATATTTTTCACTAGTCACAAAAGAAGCAAGTTCAAGTAACGAACGAAAGAAGTTAATGACTCATTGAACGGGCAACAGTCACTATCTTTTTTTTCTTCAGCGAACCAATAAGAATACAGCATAAGAAAAACATGTTAAACATTACTAAACGGGATAATAACCGTGTAAGAATAAACACATTTTGAGCCATTGAGAGGAGCGTTTAGGAAATTTTGGAAAAAAAAGTTTATCTGTTATCGAAATCGAATCTAATACAATTTAAAATCTGATAAGAAAATATTTTATAAACTCGTAAATTAAAGTAACGATTAACGGATGTAGGGGAAAATTTTAACTCGTTAATAGTCCGTTACTTCTTTTCGAAATTAACGAAAGCGTTAAAAGTTAACGAAAATTTAACGAGTTAATTAACGGATTAACGCTTTAACGCGTTAATGCCCACCTTTGTATATATATAATAACTTATATATATATATATATATATATATATATATATATATATATATATATATATATATATATATATATATATATATATATATATATATATAACGTATATGGATATAGTATATATACACATTTTATAGTATATATATATATATATATATATATATATATATATATATTCTGCATACTGCATATATACACACAAAGATACCATAAACTGGAAATTGACTATCTAAGCCTTCTAAAATCTAAAGTATTGCGAACACGTAGTTCAGCATATTAAATAATTATCATTTGGCTTTTGATGTCGAATTAAATTCTTAAAGTCACCCAACCAAAAAGTGAAAATTGAAAAAGAAAGAAAACGGTTCGTTTGAAATTTAAAGGTTAACTTACCTAATCGTTATTTGACGAACGAAGGACTGAAATTTAAAAAGTAAAAATTTTTTTATAAATAAAATAAAAATATTTTTTATTTTAATATTTAATTGAATGTATCTAAAATTTTGAAGCAAAAATTAAATTTTAGAGTGGGTGGAACAAATTATTTAATATCTTGTCCTTGTTTTTCATATTTTTATGCTAATTTTTTTATACACAATGTATTCGAATAATTATTTCCTGATCTATCTATCTACCTATCTATCTATCTATCTATCTATAATCTATCTATCTATCTATCTATCTATCTAGCATATATATACATATATATATATTATAGTGCATATATATATATATATATATATATATATATATATATATATATATATATATATATATATATATATATATATATATATATATATAATATATATATATATATATCTATATATATATATATATATATATATATATATATATATATATATATATATATATATATATATATATATATATATATAAATATATATATATATATATATATATATATATATATATATATATATATATATATATATATATATATATATATATATATATATATATATATATATATATATATATATATATATATATATATATATATATATATATATATATATATATATATATATATATATATATATATATATATATATATATATATATATATATTTATATATATATATATATATACGTCAAAAGTTACTTAACGCCCACACGGAACGGGAGCTTGGAAAAAAAAATTTCACAGGTAGCCTCTATGATACATAAATAAACGTTTTAGGAATATCTCAAAACTACAATAGCTACAGGGAAAAAGGAATACATTTTTGAATCCTGGTAAAATTTTAGTTAGGAAAATGTAATAAAAAAAAATTGTTGTTAATAATTATAGTAATATGAGGAGAAAGCCTATTTAAGACCTTTACTTGTTAAAATAAATAGACTTTCTAGTATAGTTTTGTTTTGTTTAACCAGCACACCATGCAGCGGTATGCTACCGCACCGATGGAGTCGGCCTCCGGGGAACTACATGTAGGAATATTTCCCCTCGGGAGGTCTCCCGGTACCCCGCTCTTTGGTATTTGGTTGTCGCGGGGGTTCCTCCGCTCCTCCCCTCCTACCGGGTATGGAAAACGTCCCCCCCTGTGTTCCCGTCGGCTCGAGCCCCTACATTGCCGTGTAATACCTATAATAGGCATATATAATTTTTGCCCCTAGAACAGGTAAAAAAAAAAAAAAAAAAAAACATTTCGACCCTAGAACATCTATTATTTATGTATCATAGATGCTACCTGTGAAAATTTTTTTTGATCCGAGCTCCTGTTCCGTGTGGGCGTTAAGTAACTTTGTCCATATATATATATATATATATATATATATAAAAATAATTACATAGAAGATATATATATATATATATATATATATATATATATATATATATATATATATATATATATATATATATATATATATATATATATATATATATATATATATATATATATATATATATATATATATATATATATATATATATATATATATATATATATGTATAAATGGGAGAGGGAGAACCCGCAAAATGGAGAAGTTTTTTTATGTTGAAAAAGTTAAAAATGCAGTATAATTGACCAGAAATTGCTTTCGGTGTGAAGCTCAGATTCTTTCCTTTTTTTAAATTTTTTATTAAAAATTGTATGAACTTATTTCGAATTGTGTTTAGTTATTAATTATTTTCTTAGGTACGAATTTTCGTTCAAATAAAATAAAATGATAATTACGTTTTATTATTAAAATTAAATGATAAATACGTTTTACAAATAACTTAAAAAGGCAAAATATCAGAAAAGAGCCAGGAGTCTCAAAATGTATGACACAAAAAGGAAAACCAAAAAAAAATTTGGAATCAGCGTAAAAAGCTTATTACCGGAATGTTAAAAAAAAAAAAAATCGAAAAGTACGACACTTAGAAACAGATAAGATATTTGGAATCAGCGTATAAAGCCATTATATGCAAAGTCGTTTATGATTTAAAATAACGAATACCTGGCAGGACCGCATTGGATACCAGAGTCGTGGGGTCCTCGGCCTCTAGGTGACGACGGGGATTGATCTCTCTGCCTCGAGCCCCTAATGGAGCCAGAGCTTCCTTGAACTTCAATTTTTTAGCCTGAGCCAGATGGGAGACAGAGGGGGACAAACGACTTTACATATAATAAGCTTTATATGCTGATTCCCAAATATGTAATTGGCTTTTCTGTAAGTGTCGTACTTTTCGTTTTTTTTTGTTTTGTTTTTTTACATTCCGGTAATAAGCTTTATACGCTGATTCCAAATATGTATTTGGTTTTCCTGTAAGTGTCATACATTTCGAGATAATTCTCCTGGCCCTTTTCTGGAATTATGCCCAAAAAAAAAAATATTATTAAACTGGATAAAGTTTAATATAGTACCAAAATCGTACAAAATATTTTTTTTTCTCTCTCTTTTTCCTTCTCTCTCTCTCTCTCTCTCTCTCTCTCTATATATATATATATATATATATATATATGTGGTTATTCTCGCTATATATTTATATATAGATGTGATATGTTATATATAGTTTTTTTATATAGCATATATATATATATATATATATATATATATATAGAGTATAGAAGTTATATATATATATATATATAGTATATATATATATATATATATATATATATATATAGGGACTCTTAAGTAAACCATGTCCTATAAATAATATTGGAAAGGTTGGTAATAATTTTTATATCAAAATTAAAATTAAAAATTCGATTTGCTATAAAAAGAACTTACTTTTTTTATTTTTTTGTGCTTCAAATTGATTTATTTTCCAATTCATTTTATTTAATTTTTTAGTTTATTTCAACGTAAATATTTATTATTTGTGTCCACAATAAGTGTTTTATATATATATATATATATAGTTATATATATATGATATACAGATATATATAGATATATAAGAGTAATATATATATATATATATATATATATATATATATATATATATGCTATATATATAAGTATATATATATATAAAGATATATATATATAAGATTTTTTTAATGCTCACAGTATGTAACTAGAGAACGGCAGAATTCTTACAGGAATACAAATTATATATTTAGAATTAACAAAAAATTTTAAAAAATAGATTTAATTTTTTTTTTTTTTTTTTTTTTTTTTTTAAGTAAAATATTTTTTTTTTTAACTAAAGGAATGCCCAAGGGTAAACCGTAAAGATGGCAGGAGTCGGGTCTCTCGGCCTCCCGGTGGACGACGGTTTCCCCCCCTCCGGGGAGGGTCCCCGGAACCCCCGCTCTTTGGTCTTTGGGTGTCGTGGGGGTTCCTCCACCCCTCATAGAAAACGTCCCCCCCTCTGTTCCCCGTCAGCTCGAGCCCCCTAAATTTGGAATAATTTGTTTTTTTTTGAAAATTTTAAGTTTTTAGCTCGAGCCGATTGGACAGAGGGGGACGTTTCATACTCCCGGAGGGGATAGTCGGAGGAACCCCGCGGCACCCTAAAGACCAAAGAGCGGGGGTTCCTGGAGACATCCCTGATTAGTCCCCCTATCTGTCCACACCGTGGGAGGCCGCGTCGTGGAGACCCCGACCTCTGCCATCTTTGCGGTTAACCCTAGGGTATTCCTTTAGTTAAAAATTTTTACTTCCAAAAAAAGAAAAAAAAAAAAAGAAAGTTAAATCACATCCTTAGAATTCGGCTGATTCCAAATATAATTTGTTTTACCGACCTGCTGTTCTGTAGTTACATATTGTGAGCATTAAAAATTCCACCATTCATATATATATATATATATATATATATATATATATATATATATAGTTATATATATATATATATATATATATATATATATATATATATATATATATATATATATATATATATATATATATATATATATATATATATATATATCTAACACTTATTGTGAACACAAATAATAAATATTTACGTCGAAATAAACAAAGCTTCAAAAATAAAAAAAGTAAGTTCTTTTTATAGCAAATAAATTTTTTAATTTTTCTTTACCTAAAATAAAAAATTATTACCAACCTTTCCAATACTAAATTATTTTGAGGACCATGGTTTACTTAAGGTCCTATATATATATATATAAATATATATATATATATATATATATATAACCAAGGAGCAATATATATATATATATATATATATATATATATAGTTATATATATATATATATATATATATATATATATATATATATATACATATATATATATATATATATATTTATATATATATATATATATATATATATATATATATATATATGTATATATATATATATATATATATATATATATATATATATATATATATATATATATATATATATATATATATATATATATATATATATATATATATATATATATATATATTACACAACATATTTTCTTTTAAAAGGAACATTAAATTTGAAATAATGGACTTCATCATTAATAAAATAAATTGACTTTTCATTCTTTTTTTAACCTAATTTAATTTTACCCTAATCATGAAAAATTTAAACAAAATTGTAAATACTTTACCTAAAATTTTATGACTAAGAAAAACGCGAGACATTCAATTCACATAAAATATATATATATATATATATATATATATATATATATATATATATATATCACTTGTTAAATATATATATATATATATATATATATATATATATATATATATGTGGAGATATATATATATATATATATATATATATATATATATATATATATATATGCACACACACAATGCGTGAGTGCTTCTCATAAGCCTGATTAATCATTCCTCGTCATAGTTCTAATGATATTTAAATAAAAACACTCATCGTTTTTTCCAAATTTTCTCGAACATTTTCCGATGTATTTTACCTTGATGATTTATTGTGAAGCTTAAAAGTTCAAATAATAAATAGCTTTTATTCTGATTAACTTTTTTTAAAATATTAATTATTCCGATTTCTTGATTACTTTAATTGAATATAATTTAATATGCATTTGCAATATTTGTTTAAAAATGTAAATCGTTTTGAAAAATGAATTTATTATTTGTATTGTTATATATATATATCATATGCATTTATATATATATAGTATATATATATATATATATATATATATATATATATATATATATATATATATATATATATATATATATATATATATTTATATATATATATATATATATATATATATATGCCGTTATTAATTTAATCCCAAGGACTCGTGCCAACTTCAACAAAACCTAGTTTCTAATTTTCATGAAACTCACCTAAAATGTTTAAAATGAGCTGAAAGGAAAGATAAACGTTAAAGATACCTCGGAAAATGTGAGCCTGGAAAAAAGTTATTAAGTCTTCAAATTTTTATATTTGCAGCATGTAGAGCTATCATTGCTAAATGTTTCTTTGATTTAAACTTTATATATATATATATTTTTATATATTTTCATAGAAATAGAGCATATATATATATATATATATATATATATATATATATGCCATATATATATATAAATAAAGACTGCAATAACTTCAGATTTAAAAAACATAAACTAAAATAAAATAATAGTAAATATAATAAAATTAATGGCAAACGTTTTCGGTTTAAGTTCCTTTTCAAGCCAAAATAAGAGAGAGAGTTAAAAAGTTAAAAAGCTAAAAGAGGAGACCAGCTCCAAGGAAATCCTTTATTAAACAATATATATATATATATATATATATATATATATATATATATATATATATATATATATATATATATATATATATATATATATATATATATAT